>BSBM01000726.1:1200000-1502517 GCA_027924585.1 Larix kaempferi | reverse complement strand
GTCGCAGGTTTCTCTATAGCAAGGTGCAACGGGGTCTGTTAATGTGCAAAAAATAGCCATTTCGAGATCTTTCTTGAAGCTTGCCCATTTGGGGGCTTATCCCTAATCTCTTGGAGAGCTGGTACTCAACCCCTAACTCATTGGGAAGATACCCTATCTCTCTCCTACCATCTCTCAACCTATCCTATCCATAATCTCATCCACTTAGTCCTATATATATGAGGCTCACTCCCATACCAAAGGGAGGAAGACTATGGTATCTACATGCTGGTGAAATCTCTCTTGGACACTTTCATTCACCTCTTGGAGACTCTCATGCTTCCTTAGAAGGGCTTGGCAATTGCCTTATGTGGAGAAGGGCTGCTACGTTAAGTCATTGGTTGTAGTTCTATATCTCTATCATGTACTCCTCTATTTGCAGTAATACAAATGCTTTCCACCAATATTGTCTCTTATGTATGATGATGTTGTGATGTTTACCTGCTTAACTGTTTACATAGAACTCTTATTGTATAGATTCTCTTTACTCGTTTCTCTTTTCTGTGTCTTGACAGGTCTTGCAGCTTGGATCTAACGACCGTGGGATGTGGAGCAACATAGCGGGAGAAAGGATAGCGAATAAAAAAGGTAAGACGTCTTGTACTTGATCCTTAAGTAGATATAGGAAACATATTTGTAGTCTGTTTTATTTGTTCTAGACTCGCATTGAGCTAGGGAGATCCGGCTCGCCTCCGGTCGAGTGGATTGTCCGTGAACATGAACCCTGTAGTATTAGGTTTGGGATTGCAATAGATGGGGGTGTTCCCATTCTCTTTCATGAGTTCAAATCATATTTTTTGGCCGGTTGGATTGATAGTATACAATATTTCCTCATGGATTGAGTATTAGAAAGGAGCACCTTATGCGACTCTCATTGTTCCAGGAAAACATCAAGTTAAAAACATGGATGTTTATCTTGCGCCTTTTATTGATAAGATACAACTACTATGGAAAGGCATAACAATGTATGAAATATCACGTCCTCCGTCAAATAGGTCCTTCATGTTGTATGGTGTGCTATGTTCGACTACTTCTGATTTCCCAAGACTTGGTGTTTATTCTGGTAAGTTAAAATATTTACGTATTTACACTCATAATCTATTTTCATCCCAACTTTCATACTTAGTTTTTATACTATTATTTTGATGTTAATAACAATATTTATTGAATTGTAGGTGTAACGCCCCGTTTTGACATTACTACCTGAACTACTATTATATGTTGTATTTGTTTGATTGTGAGACTTCATCAGTTTGACGACACTGTGGAAATATGGTTCTATCATTTTGCTGATATATATATGTGTGTGTGTGTGTGATGTTAGTATTATGATTGGTAGTCATGTTTAGATATGTATCATGTGTTAATTATGTCTCATATATGTGAATTACTGAATGATGGGTGCGTGGATACCATTACAGTTACATGTTGAATAATTGAATGTTATGTCGGGTGCATGGCAAATAAATGAATTTATTGTTGTTATGTTATGATCAAATGTATGTGTGCATGTTGAGGATTTATGCATGATATTCTAGACTGTATGCCAGAGACTAACTTACAGGTTAAAAGTCTAAAAAATAGCTGGATCTTACGAGGTGGGAAAGCCTTGGGGACATGGACTTCAAAAGATAAATGGTATGTGAGCGATGCATTATTTACTTTCGCATGATTATAATTATGATGTATATTATGACATGGGTGGGTTAGGGTTTCAGGAAACTCAACCGCCTAGATTGGTTATACGATGACAAACTGAATATAGAAGCAACACAGTTGTTATGTTGGGTAGACATAGTCCCTTGTTCCATTAGGGCATGGAGGCTTTACCCACCGTTTATCCCCCAAAACCAGAGTCATGGGAGGGATGTGCTATGACGCACTCCCCATGGTGTGTGATGATGACTGGTGGTTTCCTGCTGGGGAAGCTTGGTCGATGTAGTCGACACTTCCGCTTATGGGTTCTAGCTGGAGTCGGTCATGTCTTGACACTTCAGGGTATTCCAGCAGAGGAAGGATAGGATGTGGAATTTAGTTGTGAACTAGATAGGAAAAGTAGGTAGATAGGTGTACCATGATGTTAGGAGCGAAGACTGGATTAACTGTGTATGCTGAGGACCTTGCAGAGTCATGTGTCGTAACTTATTAACTGCTATTATTGTTCGTCGATTAATTTGATGTGATTAAGTGAATGATCCAACAGTCAAATTATGTTAAGAATGCATCAGTCAACAGTAAATTAATTGATTATGAACTATGTGTCGTAACTCAGTAATGTATGAATTGTCGTAACTTGATAAGATGCAGTTAGGTAAAAGACTGTACCATGCTAATATATTAAACATGTGTCAGTAAACAATAAGTTCTTGATTATGATTGATGTGTGTAATTTATTCCTGTTAGTGTTTACGCGAGGTATGTAAGCAGTATCTACGCTTACATAACTTGCCTACATATTTATAAATTGTGGGAAATATTGCTGAATAATAATGTTAATTATTGTCGATTAATAATTAATTATTGTTGATCAATGTTAATAATGTCGATTAAAGTTAATAATGATGATTAATGTTAATAATGTAGATTAATGTTAATTATTGTCGATTAAGGTTAATAATGTTGATTAATGATTAATTAATGTCCATTAATGATTAATTAGTGTTGATTAATAAACAAGTTATGGTTAATTTAATTAGTAAATAATGCAATTGGTTAGTAATGTTTAATTGAATGTTAATGAGTTGATTAGTAAAAACCAAGGGTTAAAATGTTAAAAGGGATTGTAATGTTAGTGAGGATAATATTAAACTTGGAAGGGTAATATAAATTGAAGTATCAAACAATAATAATTTATTAATGGAAATATAGGGATAAGGTTTAATACATATTTATTACTTAATTTATTATAATTATGTCGTAGTTGTTTACAACCATGGTGTAAAATTCTAAATAATACCATATGCCATTATTATACAAGTGTCGAATTATATGTGAGTTAAATAAATAAATAAATGATTTATTAATTAAATTGTGAAACTTGAGTTACTAGTCCAAGACGGTAAATTAGAATTTATTATGGTTGAAACGTATAATAATAAAATACCTATGAACCCACCCATGAATTTATTACACAACAAATATTTATAATATTTAATTATTGATGAGAGTCAAAATTGAGGGCTCGAGGACTGACATGGGGGTTGAGGGATTTATGTTAGGGATAGCGTATTAATGGTAGAAGGGAAAGAGTCAGCAAGACAGGGGAATAAGGTGGAGAAGAGGAAGGAGGAGAAGGCATCTTTACCTGGGGGATATTTTTGGGAATTTAGGAGAGCTTAGAAAATTGTAGAGCTGAAGACAAGGGTTTTTTGTTTGGAGAAATTTCACTAAGGGAGAAACTATGGTTGGCTTGTGTAGAACCTCATCCAAGTTTTACTAAGTTTAATATAATAAATCCATGTTTCTATTTCATTCTCTAGTTTGTTTCAAGTCTTGGTTTAGATTTTCTAACTTGTGTTTTATTTCCATTTCCATGTCGGTAAAATATCTCAAATTTACATTTACTGGTTGCTATAAAATATTCACTCTTTCTAACATGTAGAGGTTATATCATTTATGTTTCTAATATTTACCAATTGTGCAGGTTCCATAGCATATATGAATATGTGTACTAAATTACAAATATTCCATTATCATATAACTTTATCATAGTAAAAATTGAAACAAAGTTAAAAATGGATTATATACCTGACTGAAAATTACCTCACAATAGCTAGTAGATCCCCTTTGTTGTTGTTGCTTCCTTTGCCCTGCTTACTAGCCCTGCAACCAAAATCGTTCCAAACCATGAAACTCAACGAGCCCAAACAAGTATGCCACCCTGCCAACTAGCGAGGTCTCGCCAACCACCCAGCTCCAAAGGTACCCCTTTGGACCCCCGAGCCCAAACCGAGTACAAGGAAAGATTCGGCACGACAGGGGAATAAGGTGGAGAAGAGGAAGGAGGAGAAGGGCATCTTTACCTGGGGGACATTTTTGGGAATTTAGGAGAGCTTAGAAAATTGTAGAGCTGAAGACAGGGGTTTTTTTATTTGGATAAATTGCATCTTGTACTCGGTTTGGGCTCGAGGGTCCAAAGGGGTACCTTTGGAGCTGGGTGGTCGGCGAGACCTCACCAGTTGGCAGGGTGGCATACGTGTTTGGTCTGGTTGAGTTTCAGGGTTTGGGAAGAATTTGGTTGCAGGTCTATCAAGCAAGGAAAGGAAGCAACAACAACAAAGGGGATCTACTAGCTATTGTGAGGTAATTTTCAGTCAGGTATATAATCCATTTTTAACTATGTTTCAATGTTTACTATGATAAAGTTATATGATAATGGAATATTTGTAATTAAGTACACATATTCATATATGTTATGGAACCTGCACAATTGGTAAATGTTAGAAACATAAATGATATAACCTCTACATGTTAGAAATAGTGAATATTTTATAGCAACCAGTAAATGTAAATTTGAGATATTTTACCGACATGGAAATGGAAATAAAACACAAGTTAGAAAATCTAAACCGAGACTTTCAAACCGGAGAATGAAATAGAAACATGGATTTATTATATTAAACTTAGTAAAACTTGGATGAGGTTTTACACATGGTATCAAAGCCATGGTTCCAAATTTGGAACCAGAGGGCTTACTACGGTTGAATTAAAACATAATAAGATGAACAAATTCAAAATTTTGACTACGGTGAAGTGTTACTGGTTGCAAAAGTCTTGGACTTGCATAAAACCAGGAGGAAAGTTAAAAAAAAATTATATAGCAACTAAAAATCAATATAAGGTCACCAATACCAAAATAATAGAATAACAAAAAATTCCCTATTTTACAGAATCACCCAAGAAAAAAAATATTTATTCTTGCTACCACAAATCAGATGGATGAAAACAATGTAAAAGAAATTTTTATTATATATTTTTAGACAAAAGATAATTTATATGGTGATGTAAACCAAAGTTGTTTTTACATTATTTAAATGTAATTTGAAAAAAAAAGACGACATTTTTTTTTCGAAATTAAAACAAAACAAAACTATATATATATTATGTTTATATATATGAAAAAAAAATTGCAAGGGCAAAAAAAAAAAAATTATGGAAACATTATAATTTTTTTTTTGTTATAAAACAAAAACAAAATTTAAATAGGAACTATTTTTTTTTTACAGTAATGGCTGAGAAGCATTGTATTAAAAAAAAGGTTCTTACAAAATGTTTGGGAAGACTGTACCCAACAAAAGGAGGGCTGAAGGCACCTCATAACTAGTCTTTCAAGTTCATGCATAGCTGAGAAAATAGTAAACAAAAGAAATAAACAGACAGTTTTAAATGCCGATATCATAAAAGGAAAGACTTCATAGATGAGATCACTTGGTATTCATCTGACGAGCCTTGATCTTGATTCCTTCTCCTACGTCCTCCTTTTCCATGCCTAGAAGCGCTGCTGGACTGTTGCTCTTGTTGGTCCTAATGCAGTCAACCTTAGCTTCCACAATCCTCAAACAATTGTGCACAGACTCCACTTTTCCCACTAGTCCTTCATAATAATCCTTCATCTTGGTGCAATTGTTCCTAATGTCAGAATTTAAAATCTGAACAAAGGTGGCAAGATGTGAGATAGACTTCTTCATATCCCCAAATTCCCCTCGCAGCCAATTTACCTGAGATTCTATGTCCTGCAGATGGGAGAGCACACCAGGAGAGGGACTATCAGACCCCAGGGGAGAGTCCAGGTTCACCACTCCACCAATTTCCCTGTTCTGATTCCAGAGACTGCCATTGTTCAAATCCCTTGGGCTGCCGCGAACTTGTTACAGAGCACCACCCTGAATGTGACAGGTACCGGCATCCACAGGACGCCAATTCTTACTATGATCGTGCTCAGAGCCAAACTGGACACCAGTTGCGATGGGATTGAAGTTCTTCCCCTATCCTGCATCCAACAAATACCAATTTCTTCCAGCTTCCCCATTTCTAGGGCGCCCATGCCTGACATGCTTAGCTGGCTTGTTAATCGTACCCTAAGCATCATTTCCTACATTTTCGTTCCCCTGCACCACCTCGAGGGCAGAGAGATATCGTTTCAACCCAGCCTCCCCCAAGTTAAGTTGAATGCAGTTCTTGCAACGATTGCATTGCAGAGCCGGAAGGCAAAAAATTCCATCGTTTCCACAAGCCATATTGCAACGTGAAGACGCAGAGTGACAAGGATGGCGAAGTAAGGAGAGGTGAATGAGGACAGGTTCCTCACATTGGTCGTTGAAATAGGAGTTAAAACCCCAGGCACCTGCCTGCATTGAAGTCTCACATGCGAGACAGGTGTATTCAGACTAACGACGTCACCAAGAATGTCTTGGGGAATTGTGAGTAGATCCAGTGAAGATCAAGCTGCAGAGGAAGGAGCTGTCATCCATCACGGTGGCCCAATCAAGTGAAGGGCATGAGTTAAGAACGTTGAAGGGTTTAGGATAACCCATAGAGCTATGGGACCCATTCATTTGCTGGATTTTGTCCATTTTTAACCACTATACCACAATTTAACCCCGCTCCAATATTTTCCATGGAGTCCGCTTGTTGGTTGTTTCTTCTGAGAACGTGGTAGAGGTAGATGGATCTTATTTCTCTCATCTTGTGGAAGAAGTGGAGATGATACTTGGAGGAGGGATTACGAGAGTTATTAACTAAGGCCCTTGCTTCTTTGACTACCAAGAGAGAGTCGCCAATAGCTATCAGATCCTGTATGTTATTTTCCTTAGCTATTTCAATTCCTTTTATAAGGGCAAGCCACTCCGCATCGTTATTGGTCTGCCTTCCAATCCCCCATGCGTAGTCTGTTAGCTTGTTTCCTTTGGAGTCTAGAAGAACTCCCCCCCGCACCTGCCAACCTAGTAATAGGAACTATTAATATATAGATTATATATAATAAAAAAATTATCATTATAAAAAATAAATAAAAACTTAGTAAATTTGTTTTTATGGGGCCGAAATATATACATTGCAAAAATTTAAAATATATATATATATATATATATATATATATATACATTTAATTTTTTTTTATATGGGGCCGACCTAAGGCATGGCCATGGCTGGCGGCCAGCAACTAGTAGCCTGAGCATGCCCGACCAAGCAGCAGCTACTTGCGGCCTAGGAAAGCTCGGCCAGCAGCTGCGCTGTGGCCTTGAGCACGTCGGCCAAGCAGTAGCTGCGGCCATGGAAATTCTGAGAGGCATGTAAAAAAAAACAGACATATAATGTGTATATAAAAAAAAATTGTTGGCTTGCGGCCATGGGACACAGCCCGGCCAGCTTGGCGCTGCGGCCATCGGCCATGGCAGTCATTTGCGCAGCAGCCACAGGCTCGGTCCTAAACCAGGGTTTAATATATATATATCTATATATATATATATATATATATATATATATATATATATATATGTATATATATGTATATAAATTTTATTTTGTTTTGCATAGTAAAAACTTCAAAAAAAACTAAAACAAAAAAAAGAGAAAATTTAATATTCGAACTATGACTAAAACAAACAAATATATATATATATATATATATGAAACATTTCGTAAAACAAAACAAAAAATATATCTTTTCTTAGGCGTTGAAATTGTTTGGGCCAAGCCCAAGGGCTGTGGCCATGGGTGGTCGGCCAGCGACCAGGCTTGCAGCCTTGGTCTGCGGCTAGGCTTGCAGCCTTGGACTGTGGCCAGGCTAGCAGCCTTGGCCCACGGCCTTGGTGCAGCCAAAGGCTCGTGGTCATGGGCCTACGGCCTTGGCACAGCTAGGCAAGCAGCTAGCAGGGGCTGCCAAAACATTCGAAGCCGCCTCTGGGGGTTGGCACCTGTTGCACTATGCTTTAATCCTGCTTGCATAATTGCCAAATTTGTTTTTTAAACAAAAAAAAAATACGTGTTATATACAGTTTTTTTTAAAGAACTATATAGAAAATATATAATAATAATAATAATAATAAATTATTTTAAAAGCTATATGGAAACATAAAAAAAATAGCGTGAAGTTCATACCAGCTGCGGTCATAGCAGCCGACCAGCAGCCCGGAGGGGCACGGCTAGGGCGCAGCTTGGCCAACAGACTGTGTTGTGGCGAGCATGCAGCTGACCTTTATAAAAAAAAAAGAGAATGCAACTACAAAAAAAAAAACATATAAAAACAAAAATATGTATTACAGTTCGACGTGAGGAAGAGGCCTACGAGCTACGACCGCACAAGGAGCGAGAGAGGAGCAATCCAATTGGATGCCCTTCGCGGCCTGTTGTAAATGAAAAAAAACACACATAAAAAAATGAATGAAGCGTTAAATAACCGGAAAGAGGGATTAGCCATACCTAACTCAGTTGAGTCTAAGCAGAGCTTGTGAAGCCCATCGCCCTCCCTTGACCATCGAGACCACCAAGTGCAGAGTTGCAGAGCTAGCCTGGTGTCGGAGTTGCAGAACTTGCTCACCATGGGAGGTATAGAGCAGAGCTCACTCAAAAATCATGGAGAAAAATGACCCGCATTTAGGGTTTGACTTCGTTTATAGAAAAATTTAATCTTAATTTATTGCATGGCGGGGATGGCTTGGGGAGGCCACATGGCTTAGGTTAAGGCGATTAGGGCTTGATCTTATTTTTTTTATATATATATTATTTATTATTTATTATTATTATTAATTTCGAAATTTACTTCATTTTATTTACTTAATAATTTTTTTTTAGAATTAATTTTATTAATTATTATATAAATCAAATTTAATACATTAATGTTAAATGTATGACTAGTTTTTAAATTAAATTTTTATTTAAAAAAAAAAATGAAAATAATAATAATAATAATAAAATAAATAAATAAGTGCTAATTAATTAGTGTTAATGAATGTTAGTGTTAATTAATTAGTGTTAGTATGTTAACTAATTAGTGTTAAACTAAGACAAACTAATTAGTTTTGAGGGGGCTAAATTAACACTCAATCGTTTATTTTGTTCTTAAAAATGTTCCTTGCTGAAACTTCGACGTATTGTTGAAGGGGCAGGACGGACATAGAATCTAAAAAATGAGACACCACAGAGACTAGCATGACGAGCTGATCGCTAGGACACTGATTCTACCCCGTGATAGATATGATTATTAAACATGACTCTAGACTTAAACTTAGGCTAGGCTATTATTAAATTATTAATAATTAAGGTTAAATCAAGCATTAAAATGCTAGTATAATGTTAATGGAATTCAGGTTAAGTTAAAATAAGGCGGTAAATTCATTAATAAATGGTTATTAATAAGAAACGAGGTACTAAACATTAATTAAAAATTTCATGAAGGGTTAAATTGCGACTTAATGGGGATTTCGTGTAATCTGATACATGACTTATGTAGAACTACTGTAGTAGATTTAGTACCGGGTGGCCTCAAGATGGCCTGATCAAAATGCCTAGAACTATAGCTCTTAGAGTAAAAACGCTCGTAAAAACAATCGTCTAACGCAACTTTTGAATTGAATGTTGAGTTTAATAGTAACATAGTCCTGATGTCATCTTATGCTAATTATCATCTTATTCCATGTTAGAGGGATAAACATGGTAAGAATGCGAGCAGGTCGGGGGAAAGGTTAGGCAATGGCATTACCTAAGCCAAATGTGTCGGCGCCATAACCAGAGACCATCCTTATATTGCGCCCGCTGGAAGCAATAAACGAAACACTCAGGGGACTACAAAGAGGAAGTGTTACCTCAGAGGTAGAAGTGGAGGCCCCTCCACTAAGGGATGAAGTTCCTGTGGTAGAAGTGAATATGGTACCAAGACCTCCACAACAGGATATCACAAGGGAGCTTCAGAATATAAGGCTTCCAAGGTTTTCAAGGGGTCGAGCAGGGATACGAGCAGAGTCTTGGTTGGAAGAGATGACTAGGTGCTTAACCTTAAAGGAGTACACTTCCACATCTAAGTCCAAGATGGCCATATTTCAACTAAAGGGGGCCGCTTTGAACTGGTGGGGGAACCAAGAAAGGAAGCTACACCTTACACTAGACACTGTCCCATGGGAACTGTTTGTGGAAATATTCAAGGGGAAGTACTTACCCGCATCCTACCAGGAAGAAAAAGCAGGGGCTCTTCATGCCTTGGTACAAAGGCATCTATCCATGAAGGAGTATGAAGAAAGGTTCATGGAATTATTCAAGTATGTTCCCTACTTGGACGACGATAAACACCAGGTTGAGCGCTTAGTGTATGGGCTCAATACGAAGATCAGGGCCCAAGTTCAGATGTGGAAACCAACTTTAGTTGTCGAAGCTGTTGATTGCTCTCGTTACACAGAGGAGATGTTGGGTGCAAATCCCATCAGTTCATTCAACTATCAACAGTATGGGTTTGTAGGGAAGGCCCCTCAAAGCTAACCTCGGGGAGGATATGCAAGGCCACCTCCCTACGGAAACAAGAGCACACCAAGAGTTGGAGCAGTAGACAGATCAGTGGAAACTAGGGCGGTGCCCCAGTCAGCCACAGGAATTCACCGAGGTGTTAGGAATTTTAGAGGGCTAGTCGGCAGGGGAAGGGGTCCCAGGGGGAGGAATCCCTCTCAGAGGTCTGAACAGGTTATCTCTCCCACTCCATTACAGGTTGCTTGTTGGGGATGTGGAGGTCCACATTACCAACGTGACTGTCTTGAATTACGATCCGATATAGTGCATCGAGAAGGAAAGGCTCCAATGGGGAGTGGGGGTAGTAGGCATCAAATCCCGATAGCAATAAACAACCATCAGGCAGAGCACCAATCCACTATGGTGGAATCATTAGGTAGGGTCAATAATGTTAAGCTTAGAATATTGTTTGATCCTGCTGCTACAGATAGTTTCATTTCTCCATATGCATTAGACAAATGTGGGTTGCCAGCCTACGAGCATGACGATTTCAACTTAGTTGAAATGGATTCAGGGGTAAAGCAAGCAGTAGGACCTAATGTTGACAAGTGTGTAGTGGATCTCGGGGTGTGTGTTACACAAGTCAAAGTGTATGTCACCACCCTCGGAACTTATGATCTCATCATAGGTATGAATTGGCTTGAGGAACATTGAGCTTTCTTGGATTGTTATGGAAATAAATTTCCTTGCATTGATGACAACAGAGAGGCCATTGAGATCCAAGGTATCAAATGGAAGGTGTCCCTACGTTTCATATCCACGATGAACGTAAAGCGATGTATGCGACAGGGATGTCAGTTGTATATTGTTGAAGCGATAAACAATGTAAAGGGACCCTCCTTTGATGAGTATCTAGTGTTAGTCGAGTTCAGTGATTTCTTTCCAAACGAATTACCTGGGTTACCTCCTAAGAGGGAACTTGATTTTACCATTGAGGTAAAACCTTGTGCAAAGCCAACATCAAAGACACCATACAGGATGATAGCCCCAGAACTTTGTGAGTTGCAAATGCAGTTGAAGGAACTGCTAGACCTAGGGTTCATAAGGCCAAGTATTTCACCATGGGGTGCACCAATAATCTTTGTGAAGAAGAAGGATGGTTCCTTGTGTCTTGCATCAATTACCGAGATTTGAACAGAGCCACAGTGAAGAATATGTTGATGTATATGTAACTTTGGAATGTATTTCACATATATATTTATTGTACTCCTATAGAGATGTATTATTCCTCTATACGGAAGTGTTTGTATTCCTATAGATATCTTATTAATCCTCTATACAGAAGTGTCATCATTTATATTGTAAGTGTTGTAACTTATACTTGATGGGTTATTAGACCACCTTGTTGGGGTCGACCCTTTATAAGTCATGTGGGTCGAAGGGTTATTAGACCACCCTATTGGGGGTTGGCCATGTGGGTCAAGGGGTTATTAGACCACCCTATTGGGGGTCGGCCTAGTCAGCATTATGTTATGTGGTTAAGTTAAGGCTGACCTAGTAAAGGTTATTAGGCAAATCAAGTCAAGTATAAATAGAGTGCGGGAGGCACTCTATTTGATCATTCTATTCTCACACACACTCTTTGGAGAGTGGCGTACTTGTGGAGGAGGAGAAGTTGCTTCTAGGAGATCTCTATCTCTTATTATTGGGTTATATCATTGCTCTATCTATCTCTCAGGAAGTTATTGGGGTTTTTCACCTTTATGGTTTTCCCCAAGTAAACTATGTGTCTCTTGTGTGCTTGCATTATTGTGTCCATGATTGATATGCTATAGATATGCTATACATGTTGTTCTCTCAGTTAATATCCTAGATTATATTGAAGTAAATTCTGAAAAACTAACATGGTATCAGAGCTAGCCTGAAAGAAGGCATGGTATGGCACGTATGACACTTGTTGCACTTGCGATGCTAGGGCTTGATATAGTAAAAACCAGTCATCGTAGAACTTTCACTATAAATACATTTTGGTGACGTTTTCGGATCTAAAACTTTTACAAGTAGAATATCAGATCCCCATGTACCTTGTGTCCAAAGTCCAACTTCTAATTCATTGTACTTTGTGTTTTATGATCTGTACAATCTAGGGTTTCTGCCTCTTCCAGATCTAAGTCATAAACAGGTGACCTAGGAAAAAAGGTCATAACTTGGGCTAGGAAGCTCCAAATGAAATTTTGTAAAAAGTGACAGGTATTGCACAGACTGTGCTTTCTCAGGTAATTTTTTCAGAGGCCGAAACTGAACCAGTGACACGTGGCACTGCGTACATGTTCGCTCTCCTATTTTATCCCATAAACAGGTCACGTTGTGACACTTGGAATAACTCTCTCTCAGAGAATCCAATTGAGTTCAGACCTGTGGGGTTGGAAATATCACAGGTCGGGATACCACAAGTAGAAGTTTCAGACCTTGTGGATTGGAAAGTTCGGAGTTACACCAGAAACAATCAGGTACATATTTATGTCAAAACATAATTAGTTTTTAGCACCTTCATTCATGGCTTCGGGAATTTAGGGTTTCGGAGAAAGTTGGAATTTTTGTAATCGGAGACCACGGATGAATGATACTCATCAAAATCAAAATTTAGAGACCAAGATCAGAATTTTTGGTTGGGCAGAAGGCCGGACTTGATCAGACCCTAGTTCGGGACTTTGATCGGAAAAGTGGAAAATTAGGGCTTCTACAAAAATGGAAATTTTTGAAATCTGTGACCACGACTGGAAGCTCCTCAGAAAAATAGAATCTTAGAGCTTTGGATCGAACCTTTTGATTGGGAAGAAGGGTGGGATTTATCAAACCCTAGTTCGAGGTCATGTCCAGTGAATCCAGAAGTTTCAAAGGCAAATTTGAGGGGTGAAACTTTGCAGTTTTCAAATTATGAATATACTGGCTTGATCAGCTCATCAAGGCGCATCTTTCTATCCTTTCAGAAGTTTGAAATTCAAAGTTTTAATTTTTAGGGTTTCTCTGACAAACCCTAATCCAGCTCTAGATCAAGTTCCTGCAAATCAAGTGGATTGGGTTAATCCTAGAAGAGAATGGATTGGTCACCTGCATAAGTGAAGAAGTTCCTGTTTTAGAGGGAGATGAGGCTGAGGCCTTACATAAGAAGATTACATGCAATCTCGACAGGTATGACTCATACAGGTATGTTTCAAATTCTGTTCATAATTAAGTTTATGATATGTTTGTCTTCATATTATTACGGTTAGTACAATCTTGGTTAATTTTAGACTTCTTGTATCACCTTAATAAAATTATGAATGCATGATAGAGGATATTCATTGATTAGGGTTTTTGACACTTATGATTGTACTAATGCATTGTGATGTTGTATGAGGTTGATGTTGTCCACTAACATGAAAGGTACATCAAGAAAGACAAATCATGTTCTAGTTCAAGAACATATGACCATGGTGACATGAAGACAAAGGTTCATCCATTGCCATGGATCACATAGAAGATCTACTTACGAGGTATGTATAACTTGGTTAACCTATGAGATATGCAGGTTACTAGCACAAGTCACTTAAGAGAACAAGAAGACATCATGTGGGTATGTTAGACAAGAACCAGCTAACATATTAATCCAGGTATGTTTTTCCTATATCAAGTTAGAATCCTACCTTGTGTTAGAATCTCTTATATAAGTATACATGGCATGATTGATAATGATTATTCATAGGTTTGAATAATCATGGGTGTATGCATATTATGTTTCTTACCTTAATTGATGATATGAATAACCAGAAGAGTCATGAAAGTATAGGTTTGAGTAATCACGAGTGTAGGCATATTATGTTTCTTATCTTAATTTATGATATGACTAACCATAAGAGTCCTTGAATACTAATGCTTATTATTTCTGTTTGAAATGATCATGGCTATACATGCTTAAGATTATTGTGTTTTGATAGTATTGAGAATATACTAATAAATGTATGATTATGTATGAGATCTCGAGGTTATCACAATAATGATACTTGTAAGCATGCATAGTGATCAAGGATGGATATAAGTTCAAGGACAGGTAATCCAGGAAGCAAATATCAAGAGGGAGCATACTCCAGTAGTTTCTGCAAGAATGCAGATATTCAGAGGGAGTCGACCACTTCTCACAATCCACATCACAATGGAGTTGCAAAGATTCATAGGGAGTCCACCCAACAACCAAACAAAGATAAGTATTTGAATTATCATTTCTTGCATATTTGATTGTTTAAATAATATTGTTCAATGATGTATATACGGATGTTCCTAGAATTAGGCTGTGTATTTTTTGGCATATTAGAATAATTGCATTAATGAACAATATACTACTAATATGCATGTGATGGGTAGGTGGCCTATGGAACTGTACAACATTCCATTGCTACTTATCTAGAATGAAACCTCTTTGCTGACATGTTGGTAGTAGTGCAAACTCTTAACAATGTTGTGGTAGAGATTGGAAGGCATATAGAAAGTTACAGGATATGGATGAATGTTGTATTGAAGCATTGGCTAAAATAATTGCATGACTGCATGACATATTTCTTTATGTGTAAGAATTTGTTCTGAAAACTATGAGAAGTTTCTCATCATGCAATTTAACTTGTTTTGTAGGAAAGATTGTATACGAGCACCTACAAAAGAAGGACTACAACATTTGTTCAGCAACAAAGTTATCTATTGAAGATCTTGAATATATTGAAGTTCCCAGGATTTGGGAAGAATTCCATGATCGAGGAGTACCAGTCGATCATGAAGAATGATGTTTGGGATGTAGTCCCAAGTCCTGAAGGGAAGTCTGCTGTGACTTCCGAATGGATCTATAAGATCAAGCATGCTGTAGATGGTAGCATGGAGAAATACAAAACGAGGTTTGTAGCTCGCGGCTTCTCCCAGAAAAAGGGATTGAGTATGAAGAGACTTCTACACCTATAGCTAGGCACACTTCCATCAGATCAGTACTTGCTCTGGATGCAGTGATGAAATGGAAGATACACCAGATGGATGTCAAGACAGCTTTCTTGAATGGTGTAATTGAAGAGGAAGTGTATGTGGAGCAGCCACTTGGTTTTGAGACACATGACGGGAAGTCATATATGTGCAGAACTTGGTATGGTAGGATAGACAACTTTCTATCCAGTTTGGGCTTTACCAAGAGTAAAGCGGATTCCAACCTTTACTACAAGGTTGAGGAAGGCAATCCAGTGATACTACTTTTGTATGCGGATAACCTATTTGTTACAGGTGAGGATAGATTGATTGCCGACACACAGCGAAAGCTTGTTGCCGAGTATGAGATGAAGGATTTGGGGATGATGCACTATTTTCTAGGCATGGAGGTGTGGCAGAGTACAGATGGAATCTTCCTTGGACAAGGGAAGTATGCAGTAGATATCCTGAAGAGGTTTGGGATGATGGACTGTAAGGTCATGGCCACACCTATGGCATCGAACCTGAAGCTTCTGTGTGATACTTCATCTGATCAGTTTGATGTCACGATGTATCATCAGATGATTGGGTCCTTGATGTACCTGACGAACACGAGACCAGATATTTGCTTTGCAGTGAACACATTGAGCCAGTTCCTAACGGATCCGAGGAGTGTTCACCTGGTTGTTGTAAATCATATTCTGAGGTACCTGAAGGGTACAGGTGATCATGGGCTCAAGTATGATGCAAATCAAAAGTTTAACCTGCAGGGTTATGTTGATTCAGATTGGGCAGGCAATGCTGTAGATAGGAAGAGCACTTCTAGGTGTTGCTTCAGTATGGGATCAGGTGTGATCTCTTGGTTTAGCAGGAAGCAGTCCTGCGTAGCACTGAGTACAGCTAAAGCAGAGTATGTTGCAACTTGTTCAGCTAGTTATGAGGTAGTATGGCTTCAAAAGCTACTGTCTGAGTTATTTGATCTCCCGCTGGAGGCTACTGGTATCTTTTGTGACAACCTGAGTTGTGTGAAGCTGTCTGAGAACTCGGTGTTCCACGATAGGTCGAAACACATTGAGATCAAATATCACTATATCTGGTATATGGTGCAGAAAGGAGCAGTGAAGCTCCTATATGTTGCGATAGATGAGCAGATTGCAAATGTGCTGACGAAGCCACTAGCCAGAGTGAAGTTCGAGTACTTCAGAGAGAGGCTTGGTGTCCTTCATATCAATGACACTTTGAGGAAGAAGTGATGGAGACATTTGCTGAAGCCATTCTGAGCATGGTGAGAGGAGGATCCTTCCATGGCTGTGGATATAAGTGCTAGATGATGAGCATCAGGACGATGCTCTAGTTACTGCTCTATATTTGTATGCATCATGTTGATGTTGGATATGATCAGTTGGATCATTTATGTATGTATGCATCATGTTGGATGTTGGATATGATCAGTTGGATCATTTATGTATGTATGCATCATGTTGGATGCTAGATATGATCAGTTGGATCATTTATGTGTGTATGCATCATGCTGGATGCTGGATATGATCAGTTGGATCATGTGTATGTATCTGTAGATGTATCAGTTGGATACAGTGTATGATCAAGTAGATAATGTATGTTGATATGTATCAGGTATGATCAGGTGGATCATGTATTTGTATATGTATCAGGTGGATACGTTGTATGATCAGGTAGATCATGTATGATGATATGCATCAGGCAGATACTGTGTATGCATCAGGTGGATGCATTGTATGATCAGGATGATCATGGATGACGAGCTTCAGGATGTTGCTCCAGATGACATGCATCAGGACAATGCAGTGATGATGATCAGGATGGTCATGTGTACATCGAGATGATGTATGGTGAGTATCAGGTTGATACTCTGTGGTCGTAGAATAGGTTGTGCAGATAAGCTTATAATCCTAGCCCTGGGAGGTTTGCAGATAGTCTTTCGAGGTTTCTCCTATGGCATGTAATACTAGCCCTGGGATATCTAGAAAACGCCCTTTCGAGGTTTTTCTTCGGAGGACATATAATCCTAGCCCTGGGAGGTTTGCAGATTCTCTTGCTAGGTTTTGCTGCTGGCATATAATAGCTCCTTGGGAGATCTGGAAAATGCTCTTTCGAGGCTTTGTCCTATGGAATGTAATCCTAGCCCTGGGAGATCTGATAGGTTGAGCTATGTGCTCTTAATCAGTCCTTGGATGCTCTTTCTAGGTTTTGCCATGACCACATCTAATAAGTCCTGGAGATCTGGACAGGATGAAAAAGGCCTCAGATGCTCTTTAGGGTTCTTGCTTGGCAAGACACTCTTTTAAGGTTTTATGGTGAGGGTCACATGTAATAAGTCCTGGAGATCTGGACAGGATGAAAAAGGCCTTAGATGCTCTTTAGGGTTCTTTCTAGTCAAGAGACTCTTTGAAGGTTTTGTGATAGTCACATATAATACTAGCCCTAGGAGATCCGACAGGTAGAGCTGTGTGCTTGCAACAGCCTAGGATGCTCTTTTGAGGTTTTTTGACGCACGTAATAAGTCCTGAGGATTCCATAGTATGGCCATTGATGATGAAGACCTGTCAGTGGTGGGCCTACATCCAGTATGAAAAAGGACTGGCTCTGTAGAAATTCCTATGACGAGTAGATTCAGAGATTGATTGAGATAGCAGCAGCAGTGATGATGACGATGATTCGAGGACGATGCATCGATGACGATGATCCAGAGAAGAAGACTTGTGCTAGATGATCTGTGTCGAGAAATACCTTCCTAGTTAAGAGGGAGTGTTGATGGATATGTACCTTCGGAATGTATTTCATATATATATATTTATTGTACTCCTATAGAGATGTATTATTCCTCTATACGGAAGTGTTTGTATTCCTATAGAGATGTTATTATTCCTCTATACGGAAGTGTCGTCATTTATATTGTAAGTGTCGTAACTTATACTTAATGGGTTATTAGACCACCTTGTTGGGGTCGGCCCTGTATAAGTCATGTGGGTCGAAGGGTTATTAGACCACCCTATTGGGGGTCGGCCATGTGGGTCAAAGGGTTATTAGACCACCCTATTAGGGGTCGGCCCAGTCAGCATTATGTTATGTGGTTAAGTTAAGGCCGACCTAGTAAAGGTTATTAGGCAAGTCAAGTCAACTATAAATAGAGTGCGGGAGGCACTCTATTTGATCATTCTATTCTCACACACACTCTTTGGAGAGTGGTGCACTTGTGGAGGAGGAGAAGCTACTTCTAGGAGATGTCTATCTCTTATTCTTGGGTTATATCATTTCTCTATCTATCTCTGAGTAAGTTATTGGGGTTTTTCACCTTTATGGTTTTCCCCAAGTAAACTCTGTGTATCTTGTGTGCTTGCATTATTTTGTCCATGATTGATATGCTGTAGATATGTTGTACATGTTGTTCTCTCAGTTAAGATCCTAGATCAGATTGAAGTAAATTCTGAAAAACTAACAGAATAGGTACTCGATACCTCGAATTGATGACCTCTTTGATCAAATGAAAGGGGCAACAGTCTTCTCAAAGATCGACTTACGATCAGGTTACCACCATCTACGGATTAAGGAAGGTGATATACCTAAGACTGCTTTTCGAACAGGTTTGGGCACTATGACTTTGTAGTGGTACCCTTTGCTTTGACTAATGCCCCAGCTGTATTCATGAGTCTCACGAATAACATGTTTCGAAAGTACTTAGATCAGTTTGTGCAAGTCTTCTTGGATGACATCCTCATCTACTCCAAGAATGAAAGTGAACACGAGGAACACTTACAGATAGTGTTGTTGTTAGTTTTTCATCATTTAATTCAATATGATCTAGGATCTTAACTGAGAGAACAACATGTACATCATATCAAACATAAGAGACAAGAGACACAAAGCATTTCACCGGGGAAAACCAAGCAGGAGAAAAACCCTGCAACTTCCTCAGAGATAGAATGAGCACCAATACAAAGATCACCAAGATGAATCCCCAAAAGATAAATGTCTGCAGCGGCTACTCCTCCTCCACTTGTGCGCACTCCTCCTCTTTCTCACTAATGCGAAGTGAGTGAGTGAGTGAATGAATAAATAGAGAGGTTCTCTTCTCTATTTATAATTTACCTTTACTTTCCTTTTACTCTAACTAGGCCGACCTCCCTTAGGAGAGTCTAATAACCCATTACCACTTGTCACTAGGCCAACCCCACTAGGGTGGTCTAATAACCCTTTAACCCACATGACTCATACAGGGATGACCCCACCAATGTGGTCTAATAACCCATCAAATATAAGTTACGACACTTACAATGTAACTTGCGACACTTGCAAATACAAATGACGACACATCCAATCGGAGGAATAATACATCTCCGTTGGGGATACAATAAAGTACAAATGTAATACATACAATATACAAGTGAATGTCTTCCGAAGTTACAAATACATCAACACTCCCTCTTAACTAAGAAGGTATTCTCTTGACATAGGTCATCAATACATCTCGACACAAGTCTTCAATTCTGGAGCTGGATCATCGTCACTGGATCACGGAGCATCGTCACTGCTGCTGTACTCTTCATCTCGATCACTGGTGCTATATCTCAATTATTCTTGTCATAGGAAGTTCTATAGAGCTAGCCCTTTTTCATGTTGGATGTAGGCCTAGCCTCGTGTAGGTCTTCATCATCTCTGCAAGTTGGCCATCCTGTGGAATCCTCAGGGCTAATTACGTGCGTCAACAAAACCTCGAAAGAGCATCCCAGGACTGATTACGAGCTTACTTCTCAACCTATTGGATCTCCTAGGGAAATATTACATGTGACCACCAAAAACCCTTAAAAGAGCATCCCGGGAACGTTTATGTGCCTAGCACGACCGACAAGATCTCTAAAGAGCATCCCAGGACTTTTACGTGCCTAGCACAACCTATCGGATCTCCAAGACTGATTACATGTGGTCTAGAAAAAACTTGAAAGATCATCCCAGGACTGATTACGAGCTTAATGCTCAACCTATCGGATCTCCCAGGGAAATATTATATGCCACGGACAAAACCTCGAAAGAGCATTTTCCAGATCTCCCAGGGAACTATTATATGCCATAGGAAAAACCTCGCAAGAGTATTTGCAAATATCCTAGGGCAAGATTATATGTCCCTCCAAGCAAAACCTCGAAAGAGCGTTTGCCAGATCTCCCAGGGAACTATTACATGCCATAGGAAAAACCTCACAAGAGTATCTGCAAATATCACAGGGAAATATTATATGCTTATCGCACAACCTATCCACAACCATGGAGTATCATCCTAATACTCATGATCAACCTGATCATCCTCGCACGGAGCATCGTCCCGATGCTCATGATCATACTGATCATCACACAGTGCATCATCCTGATGCACATCATCTAGAGCATTGACATGATGCTCATCACACATGATCATCCTGATCATCATCATACAGTACATCATCTTGATGCACATCATCATCATATGATCATCCTGATCATCATCATAGCATCATCCTGATGCATATCATCATCACATGATCATCCTGATCATCATCATAGCATCATCCTGATGCATATCATCATCACATGATCATCCTGATCATCATCATAGAATCATCCTGATGCATGTCATCTGGAGCACCATCCTAATGCTCATCACACAACACTTACATCCACATCCATGGGAAGGATCCTCCTACTGCCATGCTTGGAATGGCTTCTGCAAATGTGTCCCATCACTTCCTCTTCGAAGTATATTCTATCTGAAGCAAGCCTCTCTTTGAAGTACTCGAACTTCACTCTGGCTAGTGGTTTGGTTAACACATCTGCAATCTGCTCATCTGTCGCAACATATTGGAGCTTCACTGCTCCTCTCTGCACCATATCCTTGATATAGTGATATTGGATCTCGAAATGCTTCGACTTGTCATGGAATACTGGGTTCTCTGACAAATTCACACAACTCTGGTTGTGACAATAGATACAAGTAGTATCCAACTGGAGATCAAATAAATCATACAGTAGCTTCCTTAGCCATACTGCCTCACAACTAGCCGAACAAGTTGCGACATACTCTGCTTCGGCTGTAGTCAGTGCTATGCAAGATTGCTTCTTGCTAAACCAAGAGATCACACCTAATCCCACACTGAAGTAGCACCCTGAAGTGCTCTTCCTATCTGCAACATTGCCTTCCCAATCTGAATCAACATAACCCTCTAGGTTAAACTTTTGATTCGCATCATACTTGAGCCCATAATCAACTGTACCCTTTAGGTACCTCAGAATATGCTTTACAACAATCAAGTGAACATGTCTAAGATCCTCCAGAAACTGGATCAAGGTGTTCACCGCAAAGCAAATATCGGGTCTCATGTTCGTCAGGTACATCAAGGACCCAATCATCCGACGATACATCGTGGCATCAATCGACTCTGAAGAAGCATCACTCAATAGCTTCAAGTTCAATGCCATAGGTGTGGCCATGGCCTTGCAGTCCATCATCCCGAACTGCTTCAGGATCTCTACTGCATACTTCCCTTGTCCAAGGAAGATTCCATCTGCACTTTGCCACACCTCCATACCTAGAAAGTAATGCATCATACCGAATTCCTTCATCTCGAACTCGGTAGCAAGCTTCCTCTTCGACTGCACCATTCAAGAAAGTTGTCTTGACATCCATTTGGTGTATCTTCCACTTCATCACTGCAACCAAAGCAAGTACTGTTCTGATGGAAGTGTATCTAGATACTAGTGCAAAGGTCTCTTCATAATCTATCCCTTCTTTCTAGGAGAAGCCACGAGCCACAAACCTTGCCTTGTATTTCTCTATGCTACCATCTGCAGCATGATTGATATTGTAGATCCACTTGGAAGTCACAACAAACTTCCCTACTGGTCTCGGGACCACATCCCAGACATCATTCTTCATGATCGATTGGTACTCCTCGATCATGGCATCCTTCCATTACTTTATCCCTGATCCTGGGAACTTCAAATTCTTCAATACCTTCAATAGGTATTTTTCTTGAACTTCGTTGCTGGAACAAATGTCGTTGTCCTTCTTTTGTAGGTGATTATACATGATATTTCCTACAAGTCAAATTTAGTTGCATGATTAGAAACTTCTCATAGTTTTTCAAAACAAAATCTTACACATAAGAACATATGTCATATAGTCATGCAATTATATTAGCCATGCTTCAATACAACATTCATCCATATCCTGTATGCACACGGTAACTTTCTAGATGCCTTTCATCTCTACTGGAACATTTGTTAAGAGTGTGCACAACTCCCAACATGTCAGCAAAGAGGTTTCATTCTAGATAAATAGCAATGGAATGTTGTACAGTACCATAGGCTACTTACCCATTACTTGCATATTAGTAGTATCTTGCTCATTAATGCAACTTTTCTAATATGCATAATATACATCCTAAATCTAGGAAAATAGGTATGTACATGACTAGACAACATCATTTAAGTAATCATATATACAAGAAATTACAATTCAAATACTTATCTTTGTTTGATTGTAGGGTGGACTCCCTCTCAATCTTTGCTTCCTTGTAGGAACTACTAGAGTGTGCTCCCTCTTGATCTTTGCTTCCTTGCAGGAGCTACTGGAGTGTGCTCCCCCTTGATCTTTGCTTCCTGGATTATCTGTCTTTGAACTTATATCCATCCCGAACCACTATGCATTCTTAAGTGTGCACTAGTGTCATCATTATGCCATCCTCAAGATCTCATACATAATCATACATGCATTAGTATAATCTCAATACTATCAAAACATTATGATTCTAAATCATCTTAAGCATGTATGGTCATGATCATTTCATACATAGGTAATTTATCACAAGCATTAGTATTCAAGGTTTCAGGGAGGACTTCTTTTACTCATGCACATTCTTATTTGACCATAGGACTCTTCTGGTTTGTCATATCATCAATCAAAGTAAGAAGCATAATATGCATAAACCCATGATTGCCCAAACTTATAAATTCATTAGTAATCATTATCAATCATACCAAGTATACTTATATAAGATCCTAACACAAGGTAGGATTCTAACTTGATATAGGAAAAACATACCTGGATTATCATGTTTGCTAGTTATGTCTAACATACCCAAACAATGTCTTTTTTTGTTCTCTTCAATGATTTAGAGAGCTTGTGCTAGTAACCTGCATATCTCATGAGTTAAGCATTGTAGAACCAATTTATACATACCTCGTAAGTAGAGATTCTATGTGATCAATGGATATGGATGAGTCTTTGTATTCATGTCACCATGGTCATATGTTCCTGATCTAGAACTTGATTTGTCTTTCTTGGTGTACCTTTCATGTTAGCGGACAACATCATCCTCATACAACACCACAGTGCATTAGTACAATCATAAGTGTCATAAAATCAATGAATGTCTTCGATCATTCACATGCATTTACACTTTTACTAAGGTGATAAGACAAGTCTAAAATTAATCAATATTGTACTAACCTCAATAATATGAAGACAAACATATCATAAACTTAATCATGAACATATTTCAAAACATACATGTATTTCCTCAAGTCATACCTGTCTGGATTGCTTGTAGTCTTCTTATGTAAGGCCTTAGCCTCATCTCCCTCTAGAACTGGAACTTCTTCACTTATGTAGGTGTCCAATTCATTCTCTTCTAGGATTATCCCAATCCACTTTGATTTGTTGAAACTGGATCTGGAGCTGGCTAAGGTTTGGCAGAGAAAACCCTAAAAATTCAAACTTGGAATTTCAAACATCTGTATGGATAGGGAGATGCAGATGACTGAGGCGAGCAAGATGGTGTGCTCAGATTTTGAAATCTACAAAAAAATGACCCCTCAAAATTGACTTGCGAGTTTCGGATCTGCAGCTTCTGTCAAATTCTGGTTTTCTGGTTTTTCTGGTTTTTTTGTTAAAAGCCTAAACTAGGGTTTGATAGAGCCCAGGGTTCTACCAAACCAAAAACTTCGATCTTGGTCTCTAAATTTCGATTTTGATGAGGAGCATCTAGCCATGGTCTCATATTCCAAAAATTCCAACTTTTATAGAAACCCTAATTTCCCATAGCAGTGACAAGCACAAAATGAAAGTGCTCAGAATCCAATTTTATTTTGACAGAAATATATGCCATATTGTTTATGGTGTATCTCTGAAATTTTAGATCCTTAGGGTTTGAAACTACGGCCTATGGTAGAATGACCTGTCATCTTTCCAACCCCATAGATCTGACCTCAAATGGATTCTCCATGAGAGAGATATGCTAAGTGTCGCAACATGACCTGTTTATGGGATGAAACAACATAGCGAACTTGTACGGAGTGCCATGTGTCACTGTTTCAACTTTAGCCTTTGAAAAGTGGACGTATGAAACTACAGTCTGTTCCCTAACTAAAATGTTTTACAGAATTACATTTGGAGCTTCCTAGCTCGAGATATGACCTATGTTCCTAGGTCACTTGTTTAGGACTACATTCTAGAAGAGGAAGAAACCCTAACTTGTACAGATCATATCTCACAAAGTACAACGAATCTGAGGCTGATATTCTGACACAAGGTACATGAAAATTTCATCTTTGGCCTGTAAGTGTTTTAGATCCTGAACCTTCACCAAAACGGATTTATAGCGAAAGTTCCACAATGACTAGTTTTTACTATATCAAGCCCTAGCTTCCAATTTGTCGCAAGTGCAACAAATGTCATAAATGCCATACAATGCCTTCCTTTAGGCTAGCTCTGATACCATGTTAGTTTTTCATCATTTAATTCAATATGATCTAGGAATGCCATACAATGCCTTCCTTTAGGCTAGCTCTGATACCATGTTAGTTTTTCATCATTTAATTCAATATGATCTAGGATCTTAACTGAGAGAACAACATGTACAACATATCAAACATAAGAGACAAGAGACAAGAGACACAAAGCATTTCACCGGGGAAAACCAAGAAGGTGAAAAACCCCACAACTTCCTTAGAGATAGAAGGAGCACCAATACAAAGATCACCAAGATGAATCCCCAAAAGATAAATGTCTACAACAGCTATTCCTCCTCCACTTGTGTGCACTACTCCTCTCTCTCACTAATGCGAAGTGAGTGAGTGAGTGAATGAATGAATAGAGAGGTGCTCCTCTCTATTTATACTTCACCTTTACTTGCCTTTTACTCTAATTGGGCCGACCTCCCTTAGGAGATTCTAATAACCTATTACCACTTATCACTGGGCCTACCCCACTAGGGTCGTCTAATAACCCTTTAACCCACATGACTCATACAGGGTCGACCCCACCAAGGTGGTCTAATAACCCTTTAACCCACATGACTCATACAGGGCCGACCCCACCAAGGTGGTCTAATAACCCATCAAATATAAGTTACCACACTTACAATGTAACTTGTGACACTTGCAAATACAAATGACGACACTTCCAATCAGAGGAATAATACATCTCTGTTGGGCATACAATAAAGTACAAATGTAATACATACAATATACAAGTGAATATCTTCTAAAGTTACAAATACATCAACAGTTATCATGCTTAAGGGAGCATCAGTTGTATGGTAAGTTGTCCAAATGCTCGTTCTATCAGAAGGAGATCCATTATCTGGGGCTTATAATTTTCGATGAGAGAATTTTCGTTGATCCTGAGAAGGTAAAGGCCATAATGGATTGGCATGTGCCAAGGAATGAGCATGAAGTGAGAAGCTTCATGGGGTTAGCTGGGTATTATAGAAGGTTTGTTGAGGGTTTCTAAAAAACCGCAAAACCCATAAATACCCTATAGCATAAGGGAATTAAGTATGAATGGACAGATGAATGTGATGTCACATTCGCGGAGCTTAAAGGACTGTTGATGAGTGCACCAATTCTACGAGTTCCAGATATGGAGAAGGAATTCACAGTTTGCACAGATGCCTCAAGACAAGGTTTGGGTGCAGTGTTGATGCAGGAAGGTGGGGTAATAGCTTATGCGTCGAGAAAGTTAAAAACACATGAAGAGAATTACCCTACCCATGACCTAGAGTTGGTTGCGGTAATGCTAGCTTTGAAGCTTTAGAGACATTATCTTGTTGGACTAAGCTTTGAGCTCAAGTCTGTTCACAAGAGCTTGAGGTATATCTTCACTCAGCGATACCTAAATGCTAAACAAAGGTGATGGAGTGAATTCATGAGTGAGTATGATTTTTGGATTTCATACATCAAAGGGAAGGAGAATGTGGTAGCCAATGCCTTAAGCAGAAAACCAAGACTTTTCTCTCTTATACCTTTGAAGGTGGATTTGAGTGAAAGAGTTTTAGGACAGCTAATCAGGGATAGTTGGTACCTAAAGGTCACATCAGCACTCCAGAATGGGAAACTGGTGGGACCTAAGTTTGAAGGCTATGAGTTGGAATCCGATGGCTTGTTACAATATCAAGGAAGGATGTATATTCCTGAGGAGGGAGATATGAGAGAGACTATCCTTAAGGAGGCCCACAGAGCAGTGTATTGCGCACACCCGAGTGTAAAGAAGATGTATGCAGACATGAAGCAACTCTTCTTTTGGGCAGGGATGAAGAGCGACGTGGTCAAATTCATCACTAGGTGCCTTGAGTGTCAGCAGGTAAAAGCTGATCATCACCACCCGGCATGATTGTTACAGCCACACGAAATTCCTATGTCGAAGTGGGAGGTTATCTCCATGGACTTCGTGGTGGGATTGCCTCTTACCTCTCATAGGCATGACACCATTATGGTCACCATTGACAAACTGACCAAATTTGCTCACTTCATTCCAGTCAAGGAGACCTACGATGTCACAGATGTGACTCGTGTGTTCATAAATGAAGTAGTATGTCTCCATGGGTTTCCCAAGAAGATTATATCGGACTGAGATTCCAGGTTTTGGACAACTTTGCAGTCGGCGTTAGGTACTCAATTGAACCTAAGCACCGCATACCATCCAAAGACAGATGGAAAAACAAAAAGAGTGAATCAGGTGATGGAGGACATGCTTAAGATGTATGTCATGGATCAACAGACTCATTGGGAAAAGCACTTACCTTTGGTAGAGTTTGCTTATAACAACAGTTACCATAGCTCAATTGGGATGCCCCCATATGAAGCATTATATGGTAGGCCATGCGAAGAACCATTGATTTGGGAAAGGTTAGAGGATCAATTAATTATAGGACCTGAGTTGATTCAGGAGATGGAAGAACAGGTAATTCAGATTAGACAATGGTTAAAGGAAGCTCAGGATAAACAGAAGAGCTATGCCGATGCGCATAGGGTTGACCGGAACTATAAGGTTGGTGATGCAGTGTTTGTCCGCATCAGGCCTAACAAAGGTACCATAAGGTTTGGGAAAGGGATAAATTTGTCGCCACGATAAATAGGGCCCTTTGAAATTGTAGGGAAGTTTGGACCCGTTGCGTATCATCTTGCGCTACCACCCCATTTGCACAAAACTCATAATGTTTTTCATCTATCTGTTTTACGACATTATGTAGCTGATGAGTCTCATAAAATAAATTGGAAGGAACTCCAGGGTTTGGACGAGGGGACCATCAGGGTCGATCTGTTACGTACATTGGACCGCAGGGTTAGACAACTGAGGCACCGTTTGGTGGACTAGGATAAGGTCCAGTGGGACTGGTATAACCCAGGGTCTGCTACCCGGGAGGACACAGAGACCATGCATCGTGATTATCCCACACTATTTTGACCATAACTTCGGCATGAAGTTTCCTGAAGGGTGGGTGTATGTAATGCCCCGTTTTGACATTACTACCTGAACTACTATTATATGTTGTATTTGTTTGATTGTGATACTTCGTTGGTTTGACGACACTGTGGACATATGGTTCTATCATTTTGCTGATATATATATGTGTGTGTGTGTGTGTGTGATGTTATTATTATGATTGGTAGTCATGTTTAGATATGTATCATGTGTTAATTATGTCTCATATATGCGAATTACTAAATGATGGGTACGTGGATACCGTTACAGTTACATGTTGAATAATTGAATGTTATGTCGGGTGCATGGCGAATAAATGAATTTATTGTTGTTATGTTATGATGAAATGCATGTGTACATGTTGAGGATTTATGCACGATATTCTAGATTGTATGTCAGAGACTAACTTACAGGTTAAAAGGCTAAGAAATAGCTAGATCCTATGAGGTGGGAGAGCCTCGGGGACATGGAATTCGAAAGATAAATGGTATGCGAGTGATGCATTATTTACTTTCGTATGATTATTATTATGATGTATATTATGACATGGGTGGGGTAGGGTTTCAGGAAACTCAACCGCCTAGATTGGTTATATGATGACAAACTGAGTACAGGTGCAACGCAGTTATTATGTCGGGTAGACATAGTCCCTTGTTCCATTAGGGGGGTGGAGGCTTTACCCACCGTTTATCCCTGAAACCTAGAGTCATGGGAGGGATGTGCTACGGTGCGCTCCCCAAGGTGTGTGATGATGATTGGTGGTTGCCTGCTGGGGAAGCTTGGTTGATGTAGTCGACACTTCCGCTTACGGGTTCTAGCTGGATCCAGTCATGTCTTGACACTTCAGGGTATTCCAGCAAAGGAAGGATAGGATGTGGAAGTTAGTTGTGAACTAGATAGACGGAGTAGGTAGATAGGTGTACCATGATGTTAGGAGAGAAGACTAGATTAACTGTGTATGCTGAGGACCTTGCAGAGTCATGTGTCGTAACTTATTAATTGGTATTATTGTTCATCAGTTAATTTGATGTGATTAATTGAATGATCCAACAGTCAAATTATATTAAGGATGCATCAATCAATAGTAACTTAATTGATTTTGAACTATTTGTCGTAACTCAGTAATGTATGAATTGTCATAACTTTAGAAGATGCAGTTAGGTAAAAGATTGTACCATGCTCGCTATGTTAAACATGTGTCAGTAAGCAATAAGTTCTTGATTATGATTGATGTGTGTGATTTATTACTGTTAGTGTACTTACGCGAGGTATGTAAGTAGTAGCTACGCTTATATAACTTGCCTACATATTTATAAATTGTGGGAAATATTGTTGAATAATAATGTTAATTATTGTCAATTAATAATTAATTATTGTTGATTAATGTTAATAATGTCGATTAAAGTTAATAATGATGATTAATGTTAATAATGTAGATTAATGTTAATTATTGTCGATTAAGGTTAATAATGTTGATTAATGATTAATTAATGTCCATTAATAATTAATTAGTGTTGATTAATAAACAAGTTACGGTTAATTTAAGTAGTGAATATTGCAATTGGTTAGTAATGTTTAATTGAATGTTAATGAGTTGATTAGTAAAAACCAAGGGTTAAAATGTTAAAAGGGATTGTAATGTTAGTGAGGATAATATTAAACTTGGAAGGGTAATATCAAATAAAATATCAAACAATAATAATTTATTAATTGAAATATAGGGATAAGGTTTAATTCATATTTATTACTTAATTTATTATAATTATGTCGTAGTTGTTTAGAACCATGGTGTAAAATTCTAAATAATACAATATGACATTATTATACAAGTGTCAAATTATATGTGAGTTAATTAAATAAATGAATAAATGATTTATTAATTAAATTGTGAAACTTGAGTTACCAATCCAAGACGGTAACTTAGAATTTATTACGGTTGAAACGTATAATAATAAAATACCTATGAACCCACCCATGCATTTATTACACAACAAATATTTATAATATTTAATGATTGATGAGAGTCAAAGTTGAGGGCTCAAGGACTGACATGGGGGTTGAGGGATTTATGTTAGGGATAGGGTATTAAGGGTAGAAGGGAAAGAGTCAACAAGACAGGGGAATAAGGTGGAGAAGGGGAAGTAGGAGAAGGGAATCTTTACCTGGGGGATATTTTTGGGAATTTAGGAGAGGTTAGAAAATTGCAGAGCTGAAGACAAGGATTTTTTGTTCAGAGAAATTTCACTAAGGGAGAAACTGTGGTTGGCTTGTACTCGGTTTGGGCTTGGGGGTCCAAAGGGGTACCTTTGGAGCTGGGTGGTCGGTGAGACCTCTCCAGTTGGCAGGGTGGCATACTTGGCTGTTTGAGTTTCAGGGTTTGGGAAGATTTTGTCTGTAGGGCTAGCAAGCAGGGCAAAGGAAGCAGCAACAACAAAGAGGATCTACTAGCTATTGTGAGGTAATTTTCAGTCAGGTATATAATCCATTTTTAACTCTATTTCTATTTTTACTATGATAAAGTTATATGATAATGGAATATTTGTAATTTAGTACACATATTCATATATGCTATGGAACCTGCACAATTGGTAAATGTTAGAAACATAAATGATATAACCTCTACATGTTAGAAATAGTGAATATTTTATAGCAACCAGTAAATGTAAATTTGAGATATTCTACCGACATGGAAATGGAAATAAAACACAAGTTAGAAAATCTAAACCGAGACTTGGAACAAATCAGAGAATGAAATAGAAACATGGATTTATTATATTAAACTTAGTGAAACTTGGACGAGGTTCTACAGTAAGGCTTCAAACAAAGGGGAAATTTGCATGTCCAAGATGTGCAGGACAATTTCAATGGATGTATTCTAAAGATCTACATAAATTTATTTACGCAAACAACAAGGTTTTTCTACCACCAGATCATAAGTTTAGAAATCGCCTGAAGAATCAATTTGATGGAAAAGTTTAAAATAGAGGCCCTCGCATGATTATGGGTCTAGGTGATTGGCTTAAGAAGTATGAATATGCTAAATTGAAATTGTGTGAGTATTTTTTTGATCAGGGTGATTCAATTGAGGGACCAGAACAAGTTGTAGTTAATATGCCAAAAGGAATGAAAAGGAAATCCATATTTTATGAGTTCCCTTATTGGAAGGATCTATTAATATCTCACCTATTAGACCCTATGCAAATATTCAAAAATTTCCCAGATTCTATATTTCAACATATATCAGGAAAAGAGAAGGACACCTGGTCTTTGAGGAGAGAGATTTCTCTTTCATGTACTAAAATTGATAGAAAACATTTGTGGACATATGGGGAAAATGAAACATATGAGGAATCTGCATGGATTTTAAAAAAATAGAGTTATACCAACTAAAAAATATCATTCGTTCAATAAGGACAACTTTTGGCTATGGGTCATCATTGGGTAAATCTTTTACAGTTGATGGACATATCACAAGATTTAAAACATATGATTTTCATAATTTTATGAAGGTATTATATATCATCATTTAACTTTAACTAGTAGCATTGATTAAGTACTAAATATATTTTGATATTCTGTTGTGTGAGAAAAAGTAGTAATGACCTTTTGATAAATGTTTTTGATCGCATATCATGCCATTAACAATTAGGGGGGATTCATTCCTTACAGTTGACTTAAGGAATGCCATAAGTCGATTGTCATCATTTACAAGGTATGTGGTTATATGAAATGTTCATGTGTGAGAGACATAGATATATTATATTTAATTTTGATTTTTGTCTAAAGGTTCATACTAATTTACTATTCTTATATTAGGTGGGTGACCTCCAAGGAGATCCACGAATGTGAAGTGCCAAAATGGAAGAAGGAAATTGCAGAAATTGTATGTATATTTGAGAAAGAGCTCCCTAAAAGTTTCATGGACCTACAACATTTACTTATACACCTAGTCGATGACATTGAATTGGCAGGTGTCGTATCAACAAGGTCGATTTTTTACTTTGAGAGGTATATGAAAACTTAAAAAATATATGTCCAATAAAAGGCACGTCCATAGGGTTGCATAGCTAAAGGGTATGTATTGAATGAAGCTTTTTTCTTCCTATGTGAATTCCTTGGTAAGGATTTTGAAGATAAGCCACGCTTTTGGGATGAATAATGAGCATCAGATATTATTGATGGAGAAAAACCACAATCTAATGGTGTTCAAGTAGAAATTAGTAAGTAAAATCATTATCATTTGTGGTTGTTTTACTTGCAATCATTAATTTACTATGCAATTTACATATCAAATTAACAACATGACATTTGGAGTTTGAAATAAACATGTTGACATGTAATAGGTGTAGATGAAAGTTCTATACTAAAAAGGTTCATTATGTACCACAAGGACTTTATGAACAAATGGATTGATCTATATGATAAAAACATAGAAGAAGTGTTAGAAGCAAGGAGACAGTTTAAGAGATCAAACCCAAGGAAAACTCCACTTCCCGTTGATCTGCTTGGGGAATGGGGCAAAGATTGCACACTAGAATGGGTTACTGAACAAATTCAAAATCAAATAGAAGATGCAAGTATAGATTCAAACATAACAAAAGATGAAATCAACATGTCTAGAGGATTTGAAAGAAAGGTATGAATGGAATTTTACAAAATTTGGTTTCCTTATAGTTTTGACACTATTAACTATTTTAATATTCGTCATTATATTTGTTTTCACTGAAATATATGGTCTTTCATAGGCGAGAAAATATCCAGCAATGTGGGCATATGATCGAAATTATTGTGTAGAAAGTGTAGATGTCAAGGGACGATCCTTTGGTTGTGGCATCATGGTTGACTTCAAGCAATCTAGTCGAGCAAGCTCAAAAGATAAGCATATTATTGAAGGGAATCTACAATATGTTGGGAAAATACAAGAAATTATTGAGTTGGATTACCGATCTTTTAATTGTTGTATTTTTAAGTGTAGATGGTATGAAGCATTTGAGAGGACACGAAGACATGATACCCATAGTGGATTGTCTACCAAATCACTGTGAGCAGGAATTTATTTAACTCAAACAAGAAGCGGTTGTGATCATTAATCTATTAATTCATGGTTTATTGTGAATATATATGTGTTAATTAATCAATAAAATTGTTATAACATACGTCTAATATATGTTTGTCGTTCATGTGTAGGTACTTTTCTATGAAGATATTTTGTACCTGAAATGGATATTTGTCATACATTATGATCCAAGATTAAGACATGTATTTGACGATGCATTAGTGGATACTGAGGAAAACAATGATGGCCAACAAAATGAGAGAGAGGGATTAGAGAACATCAAGGAAATTGACATCCATGATGATGTTGAAGATGGTTATGTTCAAGCACAAGGAGACAACAATCCAGAGTTAGATGATGTTATGGAAGACATGAATATGGATGATATATAAAATGATGATCCAAGTACATCTAGTAACAATATAGATGGTCTACTATTAAATTTTGATGATGATGAAGATGATACCGGTCAAGATGAGTATGATGATAATATTAACTACTTGAAAGAACATATGAACATTGACAATGATACATTAGATGACATTGTTGCAGACAATATGGTTAATGACTAAGAGTTCTAAATTTTCAGAATTATTTGTAATCCATGTTTAAAAATTGATGATTCTTATGGCCTAAACTTTGATATGCTTTAGTATTATTTTTTTAGATACAAATTACCTATTTCAATATCCTTATTGTTCAATCTTTTGTATGAATTGTTGGCAAAAAATTAGGATTACTTAGATGCTTCTTCCATTCATTTTGTATGCACTAGTGGCAAAAGGGGCTTTTCCCTTGAACATTCTAGAGTTGCGTTCACACCATATTTCCTAGACCAAGAAGCCAGGGAAATTTTTCCACAACCTATTAGCAATGGGGTTCTGGAATGGGTCTTTCAACTATGATCTAATTGTTGCATCTAGTCATCCTCTATGCCTGCTAGATCTTTTGAAAGCAATGGCTCCACGGTCCCAAAGATTTGCAGCAAAAGGGCAGAGATCGAGAATATGGTCAAGTGTTTATTCATTATTGGCACATAAACAAAACCAGTAAGGACCTTGCATCCCTCTTCTCATGATAGTTTATCCGGTTAATATTTGTCTTCTCAACACAAACCATAGAAAAGTAGTAATTTTGGGATATAAATGGGCCTCCAAAAGGTTCTTCCATATTTTCTCTAGGGGTCGGTTTTAATATCCAGTCCATATTTCATAAGCTTCTTTGAACGAATAAGAACCTTGGGATTGTATCCCCAATGAGGTTTATCCTCCCCATCATGGACTATGATATTCCTAACTTGGAGATCTTGCCCTATAGTTTGTGTTTCCTCTCTTGGCCCTTGATGTTCCCACCATTCCTATTGAATCCATGTCCTATATTCTGATTGGGATTCCATGTTAACCCATAAATATTTGACCATCACTTTACCTTGATCCAAGCAAGCTTTCTTGAGTTGGGTAACATACATGCTTTGTGTAAGACGGGGTAACTGCTGTCATGAGTCTTCCCAAAACAAAGAGAGCTCCTCATTTTGAACTTCCCAAAAGCAATGAGACTGAACCAAGTGACTTCCAGAATTCGCCATTTTCCAAATGTGGGAGCATGGCTTCTCTTCTGAGAATCGAATTAGATTACCCTTTTCCCACCCTGGAGCATATTTCATGTGCCATAATTTATCCCAAGGCTCAGATTTGCGAGTGGCTCATCTCCACTAGATTTTAGCTCCACTTACTAGATTATACTTTTCTAGGTCCCGCATCCCTATCCCCCCATGATTCTTCAGTTCAAGGCACATATAGTCTCACAGCTGACCAAGGCCCACTTCCTCTATTCATTGGCTCCACTCCACAGAAATTTCCGTTGGATGTTCCCGATTTCCTTTAGAATCACCTTATGCGAAGCCATGGTAGAAAATAAATAAACTAGTATAGATTGAAGATTAGACTTCACCATGTAATACCCCTATTTTCCCCTTAGTGCTTATTGGTCTTAATGTAAATATTGTGTATATGCAAGGTGTGTTTCCCTAGTGTGGATCTCAATTCCAAGTCCCCACTAGTGGATGCTTAAGGTTTAATTGCATAGGCAAGTAATTGACAATTTGATCACTCATGGGATGTTAAGCCATGAAATATTATAAATGATGTAAACATTTAAATATTGCAATGAACTACTAATAAAATTAGCTAAGGAGGCAGCGAATGAGAAAGGGCCATGTGTATCCACTAGGGAGAGGTGAGGGGGTTACGAGATGGGATCCCATGCTGCCACTTTTCCATTTATGAACCCATTTGATCTCCATGTTGACATTTATTGTTGTTGTAAGAGAGTGGTTGAGAAACCATGTAGATGGAGCTGATTGAGTATGGGGAGACCCTGTGAATCTGTATGGCAGGGCATGGCCTGTGTTACTTGTTCCTTAAGACATTCAACCACCTGGGGAATTCGGCATTCAAACGAATACCCATTGTTGACCCGAAAATCGGGGGGGGGGACTCACTCATGGATTCACACATTCAGTTATCGACCCGTGTGGGAGGGCCAAGCCATGATCAGAGAAGGAAAAATCACGATCCATGTGGGGGTGAAAATTATAGAGTCGAATGACATAGAAAAACCTACATGTGAACCTCTTCTATAAGGGAAATCCATGAAAGAAAACCCTGAGATGAACTACGGAGTCGTGAGAATACCTGGGTTATGTTTGCAGAGAGTTAAACTGTGGGAGAGAGATTATTCCAAAACCCTAAGAAGAGCCAATTGGATTAACAGAGGTAGAAGGTCGATTTAGGGTTGGAATGTTTGATAAACCCAGTGAGGGCTGTAATCTCATAGAACTAGTAGTTGGACCTTTCTATGCCCACCCTGAATAACACTAGAATGGAAGGGGCCTTGAGGGACTGTGCAACAGAGAAGAGGGACTTCCTTGTGTTGGGTGAGGTAGGTAACTTGGGTGCCATATCTGTTGAGTGTTGAGATGCATGTAGCTCTATGGTTGATCTCACTGGCTTATAAATATCCTCCCTGTTGTCCTTGTATTCTTGATAAACCCAACTACAGGTTGGCTTAGCATGTTTATGTTTACCTTGTATGCTTGATAAACCAAACTGTAGGTTTGCTTAGCATGCTTATGCTGTCCTTGTATGCTTGATAAACCCAACTGCAGGTTGGATTAGCATGGTTATGTTTACCCTATATGCTTGATAAACCCACTATAGGTTGGATTAGCATGGTTATGTCTACCTTGTATGTTTGATAAACCCAACTACATATTGGATTAGCATGGGGATGAGATCTTGACTGTGAGAGAGTCCTTAGCCCTCCTTAGTGGATACATAGCCCAGATTGAGGGTGGTCTCTCAGCTGAAAGAGTATAGGCTGGATAGAGACCTAAGGTTGGGTGGAACATTGCTCTCACTTAGTCAGTTGCTTGGACAAGTTCAAGAATTCAAAGATAAGTGTTTCTATGGATTAAATGTTGATGTTTCATGTGTTATGCTCTTGCATTGATGTCCAAGTTATTGAATGAATGTTTATATGAATTTGATTGATAACTAGACTTTATATAAGCTTGAGTAGAAGGCTAAGCTCATATTTAATACCTCATTCATTTGCATGAGTTTAATGCATTACTAATTTTACATGTGTTAGATGTATGAGTTTATCTTAGTTTTATTCACCTTATATGCTCCTTTATGCATTGTATACATGATTTGAAGGACTGCTTGGCCTAACCTAGATAGGATAATATATTTGTATGGCCCATGTGGTGTTCATAACCTCTCTGTGGGTTAGAGAAAGTATGAATTTATGGCAGGAGGCAAGTAGAGTTCTTGTTGAAGGTTAAAGGCACATGGGAGGGAGTTATAAGAAATAAATTCAGTTGGAAAATTGACAAGGTTAGAGACCTAAGTTGGGGAAGGAGTTTACACCAATGGATAGAGATCTCCAAGAGCTCTCCAACGGTACCAACCGTGCACAATTTGGATTAAAGAGGAGGAAGTTATGTCCCTAGGAAGTTGTTGTTGCAGAGAGTGTGGTTCCGCATTCTCGCATCCGCAATGTGGATTGCGAATTGCGGAGGCCAGGGATCAACTTGGATTCACGTGGTTGGACTTCCACCTTTCTGCACCTGCAATGTAGATTGCGGATTGCGGAAGTCGAAAGGAGAAGCTCACCAGGACGACGATTTGTACTTCCGTAGTTCTGAGTTCCACAATGCGAATTGCAGAAGGGGTGTTTTTATCGGAGTGTGAATTTTGGATTCCCTCATTTCCGAGTTCCGTAATGTGGATTGCATATTGCGGATTGTGGAGGTGATGTCTTCCAAAGTAGGTAAGTTTTGAAATCCAGCTTCCGAGTTCCGCAATGCAAATTGCGGATTGCGGAAGGGAGGATTGCGGATCGAAAGCCATTGCGGCTGTGTGTGAAAATGGAAGGTTTTGGAGAAAAAAAATGGATCAAGTGGTCTCCCACCACCTCTAAAGGTAATGGAGGGGTTGGGGATGTGACACACTAGAACAAGCCTACTAGCAAGATTCAAGGGTTGGTAAGTCCAATTTACCAGTTTCTTTCTCATTTTATCCAAAATTTCGGACCAAGACCCTTTCTAGATCATAGAGCCCGCCAAGGGAGCCCCAAGATATTTGGAAGGAAGGGATCTATCATGGAAGCCAAGGATATGATAGATATTGGTCCTAGTCACCCTTGGAGTGTTGAAGAAAAATACTTGGTATTTTTTCTCATTGACCTCCAGACCTGAAGATTTTCCAAAATTTTGAAGATATATTTTAATGGCCCGAGCTTCCTGAACAGAAGGATGTCCCAAAAGCATCGTATCATCCACGTATTGTTGGTGGTATTGTTGCTCCATGAGTGGGTGGACCATAATCCCTATTATCTCTTAATTCTCGTGCATGTCCTTAAGAGTTCTTCCCATCGCTTCATCCATTAAGATGAATAGAAATGGGGATAGAGGGTCCCCCTACCTGATTCCTCGAGATGACTTGATGAGACCAGATGGTGCCCCATTAACCAGGATGGAAAATAAGGTTGTCAAAATGAGATTCATTGTCCATCTAATCCACTCCCTAAATCTGAAAGCCCTTAACATCTCACAGATGTACTGCCAACTAAGCTTGTTACAGGATTTCGCTATATCGAGTTTCAACATCATCCCTGGTATTTTCTTAGTTTTGAGTGAGTGAATAACTTTGTGAACCTAAATAATACCATACATTATTTGACGCCCTTCCACAAACCCAGATTGTTTAGTGGAAATCAATCCTGGGAGAATGGGTTTTAACCGGTTGGCTATCACCTTAGTCACAATTTTGTAGATGACATTGCATAGGGAAATGGGCCTAAATTTACCCGGGGTGTCTTCCCCTTCACTTTTTGGGATAAGAGTGAGGAAGGTGGCATTAAAAGACAACAATATTATCTACATACACCTCATGTATTCAACTATTTTCCAAACCTCATTCTTTATGATGTCCCAGAAATGATGGAAGAAGTTAACCGTAAATCCGTCCGGTCTAAGAGCTTTCCCATCCATCATCTTGTCAACCGCTTCCTCGACTTCCATCATAGTTATTGGATTCCTTAAGAGCTCATTCCTCTCCTGGGTAACCAAAGAGGGTATATGTTCCATAATCCTCTTTATATCCCTACTTTGATATGGGTTTGGCTCATGCATGATTTCTTGATAAAAAAGACACAATTCCCCTTATATATCCTCCCTTACTTCCAACCTCTCCCCCTTCTCATTTTTTAGCATCAGAATTCTTTTATGAGGGCAGTGTTAGATGGGCGATCTGTGGAAGAATTTAGTATTCCACTCCCCTTCCTTTATCCAGTTGGCTCCGGCTTTCTAATGCCATAAAGTCTCCTCCCGTCATTCCCTCTCATGAAACTGGGATTATGTGTGGAATTATTCATCACGTAGATCATTCGAGTAGCCTTCCCTCACTCCTTGGATCTGGATTTATTCTAACCTTTTTTCCAGGGTTTTTTTGTCAGAGAAAATATTTCAAAATTACTCCTTGTTCCATTTCTTGATGTTCTCCTTTACATATTTGATTTTTTGTTGGAACTTATACATACTTTGTCCCTCCCCTCTATCCAATTCCACCCACCACTGGATGAATTTATCTTTGAAGTTTGGATGACCTAACAAAAAAAATTCAAATCAGAACGGTTTTATGAACTGGGAACCCAAACTACTCCACCATAGGCCCATCAACCAGTGATCTAAACTAGTTGAATGGAGAACCAATGAGGATATATTACTTCCCATATCCATCACTAATTTAGACACTAATAATATATCAAGACGAGATACAATATGACGGTATCCTCCCCTTTTATTATTCCAGGTGTATATGCTCTGCCCTAGAACAATATCTACCAGCTTCAACTCCTCAATAGTATCTTTGAAGATGACACATTCCTCCTCCAGTATTTGTCTGCCTCAATTATTTTCATCCAGGGACGGTATGAGGTTGAAATCCCCACCCAAGATCCAATGTTTCCCCTATGTCCATCTATGGAGCTTCTTTAGTGACTCAATGAATCCCTACTTCTCTTGTAGCAAATGGGGTCCATATACATTTGTTAGGATTCCCCTTATTGGGAATCCTATCACATGAAATTCAACAGAAAGGGTTTGGGAACTCCCCACAAACCATGAGAGGGAAATTCTACTAGGATCCCAAAGGATACCCAAACCTCCTACTAGTCCTCGGGAGTCTATACCATTCCTTCACTCCCTTTCCAAATTTTCATTCCAGTGCCCCTAAGGTGTTCTACATAACACTTAGTTTCTTGCAAAAAAACCATTGTCGGGTTTTCCTTTTGAAATTTTTTATTCAATATATTTATTTTGGGGGGGGCATTCAACCCCCTAATATTCCAAGTTATGATCTTCATTAATGACAAAAAATAATGATTATATACCCAGATCAGCCTTGATAGTAGGGTACTGACTTGATTCCACTAATTTCAATCCTACTGCCGCGATACGCTGATTATTCGTCTTCCTCCTCGAATTTTTTATTATTTCTTCATGCTTCCACTTGTTGTCCTTCAAATATCCCTAGCTAATCCCCAGCGAGCTCGTAGCCTTAGATTTGAGGATTGCTTCTTTTAAAATAATAACTTGTTCCTGAGAAACATATCCTTTTTCTGTATCTTCACAAGCTCATTCAATACCATCTAGATCAAGGTCGCCTATCTCCATATCTTCACCTTCTTCTTCCACTTCCATTCCTCATGTGTGTTGATTTTCTCACCCTCTCCCTTTTCTTGGTTGGGTTCCCCATCTTTCCCCTTATCCTCCTGAGCAAGCAACTATTCTTGTTGGATCCCTTCCTATAAGTCCTTCTCCAAATCCTCCCCAAGTTGATCAACTAGGGATTCGAATTGATTGGAAACAACAACCTTTTTGTGGGTCTCTTGGTTTTCCTGCCTCCTTCCTCCCCTCTTCTGCATCTAAACCTTGGAAAGACCATGGTCTTCATTTTACTCAAGAAGTTTGTGTTGGGGTTTTGGAACATTCTGAGTGCATTCTCTAAATAGATGCCCATACTCATTGCACTGCCAACATTTGAAGGGGATCTATTCACAGTATATGGTTTGAATCCATTCTTCGTCTTCCCATGTTAGGTTGATTGCCTTTAGTAACTCCTTAGTTAGATCCATATACACATATATCCTGGCATATGTCATATATAGTTGGGCCCTCATTTGCTCCAAAATATTTATGAATGACCCTAAGCTATTTCCAATATCCTCCATAATTTCTTGATCCCAATATCCGCTAGGGAGGGAGTAGAGGTGGATCCAAACTGGAGCCACTCTCATGTCCTCCTTCTTTGGGAAGAAACGCTCTTTCCATGGCCGAAGTAATAGACTGGATGAATAAAATAAATAGGCCCCCCCATCAAGAACCCAATTCTTGTCTTCCATATTCAAAAAATTGATTGTGAAGAAACCCTTAGACCCCAACTAGAGATAGTAATGGCCCCTTGGCTTCCAGGTGGAATTGAGCCACCAAATTAGGGTTTTTTCTAATGACAACATTCCCACAAATTTCCCTATCAAATCATGGTATTTCATATATTGGATGCGATCCCTGAGTTTGTTCAACTTTATCTATAAGGAAGGGATTTGGGAAATTATGGGCATACAATGCCCCGAATGCCTCTCTTCAGTTCCTTGTTTCATACTGGATCCCTGATCTACCGATCCCTCTCCTCCCATTCCGTCCAAGGGGATCGATAAGCTTCGATATAAACCCCTCTTATCCTTCCCCTTGGGGAGGGGGGGTGGTATGACCCCCCCCCCCTTCGAGCATCCATAGTTGGAAGGACACCCAAGACTTCACTCAGGATAAAGTAATTGAAGTCATGAACAATGTTAACCAAAATTGTCTTACAATCTGGAATTCTATAGAGGATGCGATGAAAATATTCCGATGTTCCATATGGACACCCTTGATGATATGAATACCACATATCCAATCAAAACAAGGATTACATATATTGAGAAAGAAAGAGAGCAGAGTAAGCTGATGATAAACCTAGCTGAAAAAAGTTGACCAAGAAATTTTTAATAATTTTATTTATCATCCCATAGAATTGGTAGCCTAGACTGAAGGTCTTGCAAACACTATCAAGACTGATCATGACAAAGATATCGAACCAAAAGTGTTGGGTGTTCAAGTCCAATTTCAAAATCTATAGGATGAATGCTCAGAGAGGATTAAAGATTGGCACACCTAGTGGGAGAAGTTCCAAGAAAGGATGGACTAAGTTTATTTAGTTAATTTCATCTTCATATTTATTTAATTTTCATAATTGTAAATTAATGAAGAAAATACAATTATTAATTTTAAATAGTTATTTTAGTTGTCCCTCGGCTTTGGGCTATAAAATAAATGTTTTTTGAAGCCAAAAGGGGGGGTAGTGGTGGGAAACGCTTACTTTTTTAATTTTGTAAATTATTGTATGAATGGATTGAGTAGGGGATCCAATAAGATTTTATGGAAACTTTTTTTATAATGGAATGATGCAGATTCTTCTTCAGATTTCCCTAGTGATGTTGTGAATGTTATGTTCTTTAATAATTTCATTGAGAATTATTTATTTATTTCTTATTATGGATGCATCATTCAGTTTTCCAGATTACTTTCTTTCAAATTATAGGAACATATATGCCGATCACAACAATTAATTGTTGAATGTTAAATATGTTTTGATATTGAACTGCAGATAGTAGGAATTATTTCTATTATTCTAATTTATGTGTTAAAACCTATAACTTGCCATCTTCCTCATTATAATTTGAATGCATAGAAAATATTAGTGAATAATATAAGGGTAATTCTTTTACTTTTATGTTTTTCCCGGTATTGATATTTTAATGCATTGTTAAAACTAAGGAATTATTTTCTAAGTATTGATAGTGATATCTCATGCTCTCTATATTTCTTTAGTTTATAAGTTTTTTCACGTTTGGCATAGCTTTAGCCATTTATCATTTATTTATAGTTTTAGAGCACAATTCACATAAAAGAAAAAAGGATATAAAACATAAATGACTCTTATAAATCATTGTGGAAATTGGGCCCTTAAACAATCGAAGGCACCATCCCAAACACAACTAGGTCTAACTTGGGACCTACAAGAAGGTGTTTTCCCTTACTTGACATGGTCATCCCAACCCATAAACAAAATTGGCGCTAGAATAAGGGACACCATGATGAATGGATAATTCTAATCTAGAGAACTCCACACATGACCGTTCATCCACCTCAGAGTGGAACCCCATGTGGCTCATCGATTCTAGGGAACCCAAACTTGAATCGGGGTTTAACCCTCAATTTAAAATGATTCTTACCCCTCTGGAATATATTAACAAGTGAGGAATATCTCAACAATTAACTCGCCATCACTCCTCGTCGTTAACAAGATCACCCGGTATTCATGTTATAGATCAAATTGGAACTTTTCCATCCATGACAATAGTTCAAAAGACAACAATCAAAGTGTCATTGTTCACTCACAAAAAGGACACTTATGGATGGAAGAGCCTATGATTTGATGCTCATTGATGGACTTGATCATTAAAATTGAAACCTCAGCACCTGCATTCCATCCAGAGAGTTGTAAACTCAAAAAAGGGAAAATTTGCGCCTTTCATGTGAATAGGGAATGAATCATTTGTTTGTTTCCTTTGAATAGGGAGTGAATCCCAAAAAATACTATAAAAAATTATAAAATTTTGAAATTAGTTTACAAAATTAATTTACCGTTTTGAAACTCCCTAAACCACCTAGTAACCATTTACAGCTATTTTCTCCAAACATAAAAGGGAAATGAAATGGACCAAGGGGGGCACCTATACACCAAATTTATCAAAGGAATGTTGGAGTAATCACTCACACACCCTTCATCCCTATCCATTGGAAATCCCTATTCCTGAACCTTATATCCTTTAATATTGAAGTTGTCACCCTCAGGTAGCTTCACCCCTCATATACATCTTGCGGACTAGAGTGGGATCATCGGAGTGCATGAGCAGAGAGACCAAAATATTCAAGTTTGATAAGGTGCAATAATTGAAAAGGTGTATCTTGTACTTGTTTCATTTCTATAATTGATATTATATCTTTCCCTCCCCCAATCAAGTGTTCTTATAATTGTGGTTTGACTTTAGTAATGTTTTGTCATTTATATTGAAATTGGTTAGATAGTTGATGTTCTTCTCATACTTCAATTCCTTTTCATTCTTTGTTAAGTGTCAAATTGGCTTGAGAAATGTTGGATTTGTTGGTTTTGCAGGTTAACATTGGGAAACAAAGAGTGGATCCAGAGAAAAACAAAGGAGTAGCTAGGACAACCTTCGAAAAAGGTACAAATCTCTCGTCTCCCTAATCTCTTCCCTAGTTTAGATTTTCTTATTGAAGTTTGTGTGTGGTATTATGTGTGAATAAGAGTCTAAATATACTTGTAAACATATCCATTTATGATAGTATCAACCTAATTAGTACGTTGGTGATCTTTCCCTAGTCACAAGATTGAATTCCGATCAATAGAACCAAGGACTCCATTGGGGATAAACCAACCTTTGTAGGGCCTTATTGATTGATTTTTCATGTTTTTTTGGGTGTGTCATTATCTAATTGACTTTACCATATCCTATATATCTTAAAATTCCCATAATTTTGAAATTTTCTTGAATTTTTTCCCTTTTTTAGTCTATCCAAGGATCCATTCGCATCCTGTAGAATTTATAGTGATGAATGGTAGGGGGCATTTGCACCCTATAGTGGTGCCAGGAGAAAATGATCACACCTATCCTTTTGGATAGGTGAAAATTTGCTGAAATTTGTTAGTTCTACCCTCTTTTTCCTAAAAGTATTGGATTGTTTGGATTGTCTAAGTAATATAAGGGCTTTTTGGGTCCTTTTTTTATTACTCCAGGTGGTGTTTGAATGTATTTGTTTTAAGATTGAGTTAGAAATTCGTGAAATTTTTTAGGAGTGTCTTGTACTTCATTTGGTTGAATGATTAATAAGCCTTGAGTGTGAATACCCATAGCATAATCAAGTTGTTTTTGCTCCTAGTTAGACTTGCTTGAAAGCAAAATTGGCTTCCAAACTTTGTCACCTAGTAGACCTATTAACTTGATTGTGTCTAAGAAATTGTTTCTTCTCGATCTTGGCCTTGGCTTGTGGTCAAAGAGGCTAGTGTTAGAATGTATTTGCACCTTAGCGATATGCATATCATTATTGTTTTTGTTGCTTCCATTAGTTTAGTTGTTGTTCAAAAAGTTGAATTTTCATAAAAAAAAGTAAAATGTTTGGATCTTAAAAATTGTATTTGGTTTGTGAAACAAAAAATTGGTAGATTGCATTTGCATTGAAATACTCAATTTTGTGGTTTGAAAAGTTCTTCATATTTCATTTTAAAGAGTGTGAATGAGTGCATTTGCATTGGAATATATTTGGTCGCACTTAACTTCTTATTTTTTGAAAAAGTCTTTGAAATTGCTATTTTTGAAAAGCAAAAATCATTGTAAAGAATCTAGGATATTTTATTTTCTATAAACTCATCTAACAGTCTAGGCTCTATGACCTTGGAGATAGGTGTTGTGAGTTAACTCTTCCAAGGACATACAATATTGAGGCTAGGAACAATTAAAGAGAGTGAAATCCATTAGTAGCGTGAAGTACTTGTCGAGAAAGTGCCTCTAACATAGGTGTCAAGTGGTAGGTAAAACTAGTCCAAGTGTACAAAATGTCCCCTTTTGATTGGATTAGTGGGATTATGCAAGATCGGGAGTTTTTCATGCATGTAAATTCCTTGGGGTCACACCATTACTCATTGAAAAATTCAGGTCTAGGACTTGTGTCCTACGTCCCTACCCATTCGCAAAGGCTCTTTCCAATGACTGTTCCCCCCAACTACCAAGAGTGAAGTGGTGACCTTAGTTTCCTTTCCTAGGACACTCACTAGTGAATTCAAGGGTAACATATTGTGGTACCTGAGGAAAACATAGAACCTCCATTTCAACTCCTTGGAAGGGCATTCACCGAAGGCGAGTATTTGCACCCCTGTATATTCTTGCATGAAGGTTAGCATAAATGTCTCTTTCAAATATTCATTGGTTGGACTTGGGACTTAATAATCCTAGGATGAACTTTGAAAGACCCTTATTTGCGGTTATTCACTTATTGGTATTTGGATCTAAACAACCAATTATTATCATTGGGAGAGTATGTCTAGTTATGTAAATATTTTCAGGAAATGTTTTAGTGCATGATGATTGTTTTGTTTCTCAATTTTCAAGCTTCCTCCTTTGTGTCTTCAGTATGCCACCTTGCCAATCATCCTTTTTGTGGGACCAAAAGGATTCAACAACTTTATCCTGAATGGAGATAATTACCTACACCAAGGAGAAGACTAGATTGCAATGATCTACCCCCATAGGGGACAGAGGAAGAGAATCAAGAACCAAAAATAGAACACAAAGAAGAAGAAAACCATTCAAGTTCTAGTTAGTCTAAGATTTTTTCCGAAGAACAACACCTTGGTGACACTGAGGGTCAGTTGAATAACACCCCAAGATCCGCATCTCCTCGGCCTAAGGAAAACTTGGATCTTACTGCTATAGAGGATCTATCATACCCTGAAGTGTTGTTAAACCCACTGCAGACTCCTAATTTTATTCATAACTGATATTCTGAGTTACATATCCCTAGAATTAATAATCCACTATCTAAGTGCGCTAGTATGGAGAAATCAAGAGAGGTTCCTATTACTACGGGTGCTCCACCTCCGGTTAGTTCCAATATGCTAGGAGAAGTAAATCCTAATGTCTCATCCATAGTAGCATCTGGATGGTTCCTACCATCTTCATTGATTCCTATTGGAGGGGTTATTCCATTGAATGTCCCTCTTTTAAGTGGGGCTACATACATGCCACAAGGAACTAACCCCTTGTCTTTTGGGATTAAATTTCCAGGATTCCAACCTATGAATGCTAATATCCCCCCCATATTAATGAATAATATTTACCCTGGAAATGGTCCATTAGTTCCATACCATGTGTTCCAACCTATGGAGGACATATGCCCATTCCCAACCCTTCTACTATGAGTGGAGTCATTATTATCTCTAGCTAGCCTCAAATGAACATACCTTTCCAAATAATGGGAGCTATGAACACTAGTGCTCTTGTAGGAATAAATGTGCCACAAGGAAATATGGTGTTAGAAAAACAGGATCACATAGCAATAGCATAAAATAAAATGTGGAAATAAAACACCTAAAAATATAATACAAGAGAGACACCAATATATGTGGTTCACCCAATATGGTCTATGTCCACAGAGAAACAACTAGTCCTTTTATTATTCCATCCAAGAAAATGAAGGGATACAACCCACAGTACATCCGCTGCAACTTTCTCTTCACTCTCTCACGGTTTCTCTCTCAGACACACTAGTCTTTCACAATACTACATAGCCACAATACACTTGCCTCATACATAGAGAGGGTTTCCTTCTAGGGAAAAATACCTAACATAACTTCTACCATTAAATATGCGACATTAGTAATGATGAACAATTTAAATTGACTACAAAATTACAACATTTTACAAGGCAATTTTTCCAAAAATTTTGCTACCCCCCCTGACGACTATAGTGGGGTGGGGATCTTCCTTACAACCCCCTGTCAGGTACTGGGATCCAAAAAAAGATGAAATACAACCTACCAATAAAGAATATTATAATCAAGCTCCACATCCAACATATGATTATTCCATGAATAGGGGGGCACTAGTGGCAAATTTCCTTGAGGGCACAATATGTACCAAGGAAACATTCCTTCATTTGGGGTAGGAGGGATGACTGTGGTCAATCCTTCAAATACTAATACTTAATATTTAAACCAACCAGTCATGGGAATGGGGGGCATACTTTGAAGTAATAATCCACCTTTTATACAAACTCAATTCAATCAGAATCAAAATTTTGGATAAAATAATCAACCTTTCACAATTCCAAGGAATTCCTATATACCAAGACAATATTTTGTCAGTACAAACCAATGGGAAATAAATTATCCCAGGTCTTGGAATTCTATGGAACAAACAAATTTACCATTCTTAACTACTTTGAATTTTTTAGATCTGATGAAGTTAACCAATGACCCAACGTTACACAATCCCAAGTGACCTCCTATCCCTACCAAGATTCCTTCAGACATTTCAAAGTTTGAAGGGAAGCCTAAAGAATATATTTCTAACCATGTGATGGAATTCCATATTTTTTTCTTCAAACTCATTGATAGATGATTCTATTAGGTTTCGTAATCCCAAGTGGCCTCCTATGCCTACCAAGATTCCTTCAGACATTCCTAAGTTTGAAGGGAAGCCTAAAGAAGATCTTGCTAACCATGTGATGACATTCCATATTTGGTGTTCTTCAAACTCATTGATGGGTTATTCTATTAGGTTGTGACTCTTCCAAAGGACCTTAACATGGGTAGCAGCGAAGTGGTACATTTAGTTTCCATAAACTTCCTTTCAGAACTTCAATGCGATTGCAATGACATTCTTAAACCATTTCTAGTTTCCAGTCCACTATGAGACTAGAAGATAACTCCTTAGTTAGTTCAGATAGGATAAGTCCATGCACATATCCGATCACATTCATGAATGGAGGAGGATATGAAGTTTAATAAAGGCACAAATTCCTGATGAGTTCTTAGCATATTAGTTCATTAAGTCATTACAACCATTCATTGTGAATCATGTGGCACTCTTTGGAGTACAAACAGAAGAGCAAGCCATTATCAAGGCTTGAAAACTTGACTTGGTGTATTCCCATTCAAGAATTTTGTATGCGATTCTATCTATTGTTCCTAGGGAAGATACTAATCCAACTAAACCCACCCCTGTATCTCATGTTTATGGTGTGATTGGTTCAGTTGAAAATTCCATAGCTTTTCAAGGTGTTAAACAGAATGCACCTGTAGCTAAGATGTTATGTCAGTATAGGTGGCCAATACTAAAATAAACCAACATCCCAGAGGAAAGAAGAATACAAATAAGAAGAATGGGAATAAGGGAACTAATAATGTGAATAATGATAAAAATAAAAAAAATAACATTGGTGGGGGGGAAGAGAAAAAGAAGGCCAACTTCCCCTTCAATGAATGCATGAATGATCACTTGACCTACATATGCCCCAAACTAGAAGTTGCTAAATGTTTGTTGGCACAACAAGAAGCTACCAATAAAAAACCTATTCTAACTAATATGTTCCCTCCATAGTAGCAACAAATGATTCTTACTGCTAACCCAAACCTTGTAACCTCTCAAGGGGGTAATTAGGGTGCCTCCTCGAAAAGGGGAAATCCAAGCCAAAATGAAGTGTTCATGTGTCACCGGGAAACAAAGATCTAGACAAGGAATATAAATTATGAGTTAACCACATCTTGATCCAAGGGAAAAGAAGGTCCTAAGTTCGAAACAACTCAACCATTCCACATAGAAAAACCAGTGAATGATATTATGCCCAGGATACCAAAAAGTGTTCTAGAAAATTCCATGTACAATACAAATGCACATGCGGCTTAGAATTATAGCATAATAGAAGATCTGACACAAGATCCTTTTGTAATGTCCACCCTCAAAGTCCTCCATAATTGTCATACTCAACAGAAGGCCCTGATTTTGGCTATATAAGGGTCCACGGAACCTTTGGATAGTCAACTATTGATGTTTGATTTGGATAATTGTAAGCCTTGACTACCTCATCATTCAACATTTTATATTCAATATTTGACTAGAAGGTAAGGAATACACTAAAATATTGTAGATGAGGGAGAATCCACATGTGTAATGTCCTTATCATGTTGGAAATCCATTAGCTCACCTGAAGTTGTTCCCCCGGTAACCATGTTAAAAGCACTCAATGGTCACGTGTTCCAACCCCATGGAATCATCCTTGCTCTCTTGATAGAGTTAGGGGTGGGAATAGTTACTATAGAATTGGAGGTTGTTGATGCTCCACTTGATTACAATATGTTACTAGGTAGAAATTGGACTCACGACATGATGGTTGTGGTATCTTTGATATTTCGATTGATTAAATTTCCCCATGAAGGAAAGATAGTCACCATTGATCAATTATCGTTCCATAGAAAAGATTCCACTCACAACTTTAGAACAAATTCCCCCCTATTAAGTCATTCCAAGAAGGACTGCAAAATTTTTGGTGTGGGAATGTATCCTACCCTAATGGGGACATTCAATTTTCACCCACTCAACCTAGGTGACAATGCAACTCTGATACACACAATATATTATGTTGCTATTAATTTCACGAGGTAAGTATCTCAATTCAAGACATCCTACTTTAAACACCCATGGATAATACCATGACTAACTTAAGGAACTAGGTGTAGGAGGGTTGTGTCGATTATGTTTGCAGACGAAATATATTATCAAGCCATAGTTATAAGAAATGCAAACCACGATTATCATTCTATCCAAATAGAAGTGGATGATAATTACTCCATGCCTATATGGGCCATCTAGTCTTTACCATGTCATGATCCCTTAGGCATTTTCATGCCTTCAGATGAGGCTATCATTGAGGCTATGTATTTAGGAGAAAGACACTGGAGAGACATGCACCACCATGCATCATTTCTACTTGCTAATAATGAATTAAGGATTGGTGAAAATGGAACTACCAAACTAGGTTCAATGGATTGTTATGGGACCCCTCTCACTACATCACAAGTGTATGCAGGAGGGAACATGGATACCATATAACCAACCATCACCATCAATATCTCTAACACCCCAAGTGTCATAAAAATGTCTTTATTGGTGCAAATTGCTTAATAGAAGAGATATTAGTATATACTGCGTTATTTAAGGAGTATAGAGACATATTTGCTTGGTCCTACGAAGAAATGTCAGGAATTGACCCAACTATTGTCGAACACAAGATTAAAACATATCCTAATGCTAAACCCATTCGACAAAAGTTAAGACTGATAAACCCTAAGAAGGCTACTGCCATAAATGTTGATGTATATGTAACTTCGGAATGTATTTCATCTATGTATTTCATATATATTTATTGTACCCTTATTAGAGATGTGTTATTCCTCTATAAGGAAGTGTCGTCATGTGGATTGACAAGTGTTGCAAGTGTGTGTACTTGCCGATGGGTTATTAGACCACCATGTGTGGGGTCGGCCCTGAAATATATATATTATATTGTGGATGTACCTAGCTAGACAAGTCGGCCCCATAAGGTCACTGGGCAAACAAGTTAGTATAAATAGAGATCAGGAGATCTCTATTTAGATCATTCGGAAAGTTATATCTCTCTCACTCAAAAAGTGGCGCACTAGTGAGGAGGAGGATCATCTGCTACTAGGAGACTATCTCAGTGTGTTTTGGTTGTACTTTGGTTGAGCCATTGCTCTCTCTAACTCTAAGGAAGTTGTGGGGTTTTTCACCTTAGGGTTTTCCCCACGGAAACTCTGTGTCTCTTGTCTCTCATGCTTTTGATTCTTGTGATGCTTGTCATGCTTATTGTGATTGTTATGCATTGATATACTGTATATGTTATTCTCTCAGTGAAGATCCTAGAGTATTGTGAATTAATGCTCAAAATTTAACATGGTATTAGAGCTAACCTGAGAAGAAGACATTTTGCAGTGACGGAAACTTGAGTTTCTTGTTTATTGGGTTTCTCTCCACAGATTTTGGAAAAGTAGTATAGTAGATTGACTCTACTCATCAAGGAGAATCTATCTGTCCAATCAGAATTCAATTCTGAGCATTTTTAGATTTGGCCCTAAAAATTAGGGTTTCCACAAAAATAGGAATTTCTGAAATCTGAAGACATAGCTGGAGGATCCTTGCAAAAATTGAAGTTTATAGCTTTGGATCGAGATTTTTGGCTGGTTAGATCTCTGGGAAACTCAAACCCTAATTCAGGGCTCTCCCTAGTGAAACCAGGAGGACAAAAAGGCAAATCTGAAGGGTAAAGCTTTGCTGATCTCAAATTCTGAATACACCAGGCTGATCAGCTCATTAAGGCGCATCTTTCTATCCTTTCAGAAAATTGAAATTCACATTTTGAAATTTTAGGGTTTTTTCGACAAACCCTAATTCGGGACCAGATCCAGTTTTCAGCATTTCAAGTGGTAAGACCTAAATCTTTTCTATTTCCATTTGAAGTACTCTTTAAGATGTCTCACCACACCAAGCTTGAGAATAAGCTTGAAGGAGATGATAACTTCCGAGCTTGGAAGTATAGGATTGGGTTAATCCTGGAAGAGAATGAGTTGGACTCATATGTAAAAGAAGACATCCCTATCCCAGAGGATGAAGAGGCTAAGGTATTGCATAAGAAAAACTTTGTAATGTCCCCATTTTGACCCCCTTTGTATTAAATCATAAATGATGTAAATATTGATATTTAATCATGGTGAGGAGCTCAAGGCCAAGGCCCCACCATTGATTTAGCGTTTTATGTATCGGCAATTAAAAATAGATGCATGTGGTTCTTGTGCTAGATAGGCACAATGTAATTAAGACATCATGTAAATACGGATTTTAATGAAAATCCCACAACAAGCTATGCAATGCAACAAAGAGATGGGGGCATGATTCTACAAGGAATAGGGAGGGAAATTATTCAAACCCTTGAGCCAATGGTGTTAATCCATGTGTCAATGAGAAAACCCATAAACCACCAACTACCCATTTTGGGTTATGGACCCAATCATTTAATTCTTCCAGAAATTGGTTGAGGTAGTTAATACCTTGGGAATGAAGAGGTCTGGCAACCAATTTCGTGCATGGGAAAGCCATCAACCTGGGAATTCGTATTTTTGCTTCTTGGGCAAGAAAACACCCATGAAATGGTGCCCAAAGCCATTTTGAACAGATAGTCTTTCCTCTCTCACGCAGTTGGAATTACTGGGCCTTTCCCCATCACGTTTTTCACCATTTTTCCTGTATTTTCCATGCCTGGGAGCTCGTTTTTGCATATACAGCAGCTGGGAGAGAAGGGCCACGATTTGGGACTGTGATGGAGGTCGTTTTTGCCCAAAATACCCATGCGCGTTTTTTCTGAAAACGATTTCTGCTCTCCAGGGTTGTTCCCCAATTGCCATTTCGTTTTTGGGCTTTCCCACGTTTTTCTGAATTGGTAGAAACCCCATCTTTGGGCATCTCATTGTAAAAACGTTTCTTCATGCCAAACACTTATACCTTTGTTGTTATGTGCATCCCTGTTCTGGTTTGAATCTGTGAGCAAAATATTTGGAGTGGTAGTGGACAAAATTGGCTTGATAAACCTAGTGGGGGAAATAACCTCTCCAGAAGATCAAGAGGGCTGGCTACTTTTCTATGCACACCCTGAGGGCACTAGATGGGGAAGGTATGGCTTGAGGGACTGTACAGCAGTGAAAAGAATACTCCCTTGTGCTGGGTGTGTAGGTATTGTGGGTGCCAAGCTAGATAGATCTTGAAAGGTTATCCCTGGCTCTGTGCTTGAGCTCACTAGCTTAGCAATTCTTCCTCTCCATTTCCTAGCAGCCTGATAAACCCAATTGTAGATTGGCTTGGCTCATCTTGGTGTATGCTTGGCTATGTGTGAGTTTGTTGTTCCCTGATTCCTTGTAGAGATCATGCCTAGCTCGGGGGGTGGCAGTTGCATCAAGAGGTTGATAAGCACAACTGGCCTATGGTTGGGTGGAACGTTGCAGATGCATAGCTAGTTGCTTGGGACTACTTTGTTAAGATAAGTATTCTCTTGTGTTAACTTTGCAATTATTATTTGATGAATATCTTGAATGTATGATGGATGTGTTATCGATATTATTTTTGCTGTGTTTTTCTTATAATTATACACTCCATATGCCTTTTATATTATGTGAATGCTTAAGTTAAAGCTCATGGGGCTAGATACCCGATTTTTAGCATGATAGAGAGGGGACATTACAAACTTGGTCAAGGAAAAAAGAATCATTGATGATTCTATCAAAGACCATCTCATACCCCATGTGTCTTCTCTAAAGACACCCAAGGAGATGTTTGACTCTTTGACCAAGCTATTTGAAGGGAAGAACATAAATCGGAAGATGACCCTGCAGAACCAATTAAAAGGAGTAAAGTTTCAAAATGGAGAAACCATTCAATCTTATTTTTCAAGGGTCTCCCAGATCAAGGAACAACTAGAAGCAGTGGATGAAATGGTGGAGAATGGTGAAGTGGTGATGACCACTCTAAATGGCCTACCCAGGTCATGGGATTCCTTTATTCAAGGAATTTGTGCAAGGAAGAAGTTGATCTCCTTCAACAGATTGCGGGAAGAATGCTCTCAAGAAGAAGCTAGGCTTGTGGCCTGAGAAGAAAAGATGGGAAATGAAGATCAAGCTCTCACAGCACATACCAGGAAAGCCAAGTCCAAGAAGGAATCATCTCATAACAGGAGATTCTAACACCACCATTATCATAAAGATAAGAAAGATCTCAGATGCTTCAATTGCAATGAGAAGGGACACTTTGCTTCAGATTGTCCCAAGAAGAAGAAAGACAACAACAACAACTTCAATAAGAAGAAGAAGAAGAACAAAAGAAGATATCCTGCTCATGCTGCCGAAGATGATGAACCCCCAAAGAAGAAGGCTAGGGCAGAAAGTGATAGTGATGATGACTCATCAAGTGAAGAAGAATATGTTCTAATTTCTTCTCTCACAGGTACTATCTCCCATGGTTGTAATGATTAGTTGATTGACAGTGGGGCTTCCAAACACATGACTAGGTTTAAGGAATCTTTTGTGAATCTATATGAACATGAATCACCCCATAAGGTGAAACTTGGGGATGATTATCAATACCCAATCAAAGGAAGTGGTGAAGCCTCCTACAACCTAGATTCTGGAAAATCTTTGAAGATGAAAGAAGTCCTTTATGTACCTGGGCTCAAGAAGAACTTACTCTCCATCTCTGCATTGGATGCAAAAGGTATGAGGGTTGCATTTGTGGATGGCCAAGTCCTAATGTGGCCAAAGGGAAAGAACATAGATGATGCAGTAGTGATTGGAGAGCAAGAGGGAGGTTTGTATAAATTGAAGGGACAACCTGAACATGCCATGATACATGAATCCATGGAGCCAAGTGAACTTTGGCATAGAAGACTTGCTCATATGCACTATAGGGCACTTCCAATTGCAAGCAAGGCTGTAGAGGGTCTTCCTGAAATCAAGACCAAACATGAAGGTGTTTGCAAAGGATGTGCAAAAGGTAAGAACATTAAGAAGGCTTTCCCAAGCAGTGAAAGCAAGGCAAAAGACATCCTGGAAATCATCCACTCAGATGTATGTGGTCCTATGTCATCCAGTTCTCTAAGTGGGTATGTTTACTATGTCTCATTCATTGATGACTTCTCCAGGAAGACTTGGGTATACTTCTTGAAGAACAAAGATGAGGTGTTTGATAAGTTCAAGGAATTCAAAACCTTGATGGAGAATCAAACTGATAAGAAAATCAAAACATTCAGATCCGACAATGGTGGAGAATTCACCTCAGGTGACTTCAAGAAGCTTTGTAGTGATTCAGGGATTAAGATGGAGTTGACTGCTCCTTATAATCCTCAATAGAATGGAGTTGCAGAAAGGAAGAACAGAACAATCATGGAAGCAGCAAGGGCAATGCTGTATGACCAGGATCTACCTATGCATCTATGGGCAGAAGCAGCTAGAACAGTTGTATATGTGCAGAACAGAACACCCCACAAGATATTGGACAACAAGACACCAGAAGAGGTCTTTTCTGGTAAGAAACCTGAAGTCAACCATCTCAGAATATTTGGTTGTCCAGTATACACTCATGTCCCAAAGGAAAAGAGGACTAAACTAGATCATTCAGGAAAGAAGGGTATCTTTGTGGGTTACAGTGAAAGCTCGAAGGCTTACAGAATATACTTTCCAAGGTTCAAGAAGATTGATGTCAGCGGGGATGTAACATTTGATGAAAGCTCAGCATTCATCAAATCAAGGAAGGCACCTATCGAAATTTATGAAGAACCTAAGGAAACTAGATTTCAAGACACTGCCATGACTGAAGCAGTTCTAGAAGTTGTTCGTGAGTTTGAAGATCCGCAAGCACCTGTAGATCCACCCCGTGAGGATAAATCTCACAAGAGGAAACCTGCATGGGCTAGAGAGCTCATTCAAGATGCAGAAAGATTTGGCATTCCAGAAGAAGAACACAGAGCAAAGAAGAGAACCAGATCACATACCAGCTATGTTGCTTTACTCTGTGACATTATGAACAAAGAACCTTCCATTTATGAAGAAGCAGTGGAAAAGAAAGAATGGAAGGATGCCATGGTTGAGGAATACCAATCAATAATGAAGAATGATGTTTGGGATGTTGTCCCAAGACCTAAAGAGAAGTCTGTTGTGACTTCCAAATGGATCTACAAAATCAAGCATACTGCAGATGGCAGTACAAAGCAAGATTCGTAGCTCATGGCTTCTCTCAGAAAGAGGGAATAGATTATGAAGAAACGTTTGCACCTGTAGCCAGGTATACTTCCATTAGAACAGTACTTTCCCTAGCTGCAGCATTGAAATGGAAAATACACCAGATGGATGTCAAGACTGCTTTCTTGAATGGTGTAGTTGAAGAGGAAGTATATGTGGAGTAGCCACTCGGTTTCAAAATACATGACAGGGAGTCGTATGTGTGCAGATTGAAGAAAGCCTTGTATGGCTTGAAGCAAGCTCCCAGAACTTGGTATGGTAGGATGGATAGTTTCCTATCTAGTTTGGGCTTTACCAAGAGTAAAGCGGATTCCAACCTTTACTACAAGGTTGAGGAAGGGAATCCTGTGATTCTACTCCTGTATGTGGATGACTTATTTGTAACAGGAGATGACAGATTGATTGCAGATACTAAGAGAAAGCTTGTTGCTGAGTTCGATATGAAAGATTTGGGAATGATGCATTATTTCCTAGGTATGGAGGTGTGGCAGAGTGCAGGTGGGATCTTCCTTGGTCAAGGGAAGTACACAGTAGATATCCTGAAGAGATTCGGGATGATGGATTGCAAGGCCATGGCCACACCTATGGCATCGAATCTAAAGCTTTTATGTGATGCTTCATATGAGCCGGTTGATGTTTCTATGTATCGTCAGATGATTGGGTCCTTGATGTACCTAACGAACATGAGACCAGATATTTGCTTTGCGGTGAACACATTGAGTCAGTTCCTGACATATCCGAGGAGTGTTCATTTGGTTGTTGTAAAGCATGTTCTAAGGTACCTGAAGGGTACAATGGATTATGGGATAAAGTATGAAGCAAATAAAAAGTTTAACCTGCGGGTTATGTTGATTCAGATTGGGCTGGCAGTGCTGCAGATAGGAAGAGCACATCTAGCTGTTGCTTCAGTATGGGATCAGGTGTGATCTCTTGGTTTAGTAGGAAGCATTCCTGCGTAGCACTGAGTACAGCTGAGGCAGAGTATGTTGCAGCCTGTTCAGCTAGTTGTGAGGCAATATGGCTACGGAAGCTACTGTCTGAGTTATTTGATCTCCCATTGGATGCTACTGGTATCTTCTGCGATAACCAAAGTTGTGTGAAGCTGTCTGAGAACCCAGTGTTTCATGACAGGTCGAAACACATAGAGATCAAATATTACTATATTAGGGATATGGTGCAGAGAGGAGTTGTGAAGCTCCTGTACGTTGCGACGGACGAGCAGATTGCAAATGTGCTGACGAAGCCACTAGCCAGGGTGAAGTTCGAGTACTTCAGGGAGAGGCTTGGTGTTCTTCAGATTGATGACACTTCGAGGAAGAAGTGATGGACACATTTGTTGAAGCCATTCCAAGCATGTTGGAAGGAGGATCCTTCACATGGCTGTGGATGTAAGCGCTGGATGATGAGCATCAGGATGATGTTCTAGTTTCTGCTTTGTATGATCAGTTGGATCATTTATATGTATATGTATGTATGCATCATGTTGGATGCCGGATATGATCAGTTGGATCATTTATATGTATGTACGCATCATGTTGGATGTTGGATATGATCGGTTGGATCATGTGTATGTATTTTGTATATGCATCATGTTGGATGCTTGGACCATGTATCTGTATATGTATCAGGTGGATACATTGTATGATCAGGTAGATCATGTATGTTGATATGTATCATGTATTTATATTTGTATCAGGTGGATACACTGTATGATCAGGTGGATCATGTATGATGATATGTATCAGGTAGATACTTGGTATGCATTAGGTAGATGCATTGTATGATCAGGATGATCATGGATGACAAGCTTTAGGATGTTGCAGTGATGATGATTAGGATGATCATGTGTACATTAGGATGATGTATAGTGAGTATCAGGTTGATACTCTGTGGCCATGCAATAGGTTGTGCAGATAAGCATGTAATTTGTGCCTTGGGAGATTTGCAGATAGTCTTTGGAGGTTTTGCCTATGGCATGTAATTTGTACCCTGGGATATCTAGAAAATGCTCTTTCGAGGTTTTGCTTGGGAGGACATATAATTTGTGCCCTGGGATATCTACAGATAGTCTTTCGAGGTTTTTCCTATGGCATGTAATTTGTGCCCTGGGATATTTGGCAGATGCTCTTTCGAGGTTTTGTCCTATGGCATGTAATTTGTGCCCTGGGAGATCCGATAGGTTGAGCCGTGTACTCGTAATCAGTCCTGGGATGCTCTTTCGAGGTTTTTCCATGACCACATGTAATTTGTGCCTTGGGAGATCCAATAGGTTGAGCCTTGTGCTCGTAATCAGTCCTGGGTTGCTCTTTCGAGGTTTTTCCATGACCACATGTAATTTGTGCCATGGGAGATCTGATAGGTTGAGCCTTGTGCTCGTAATCAGTCCTGGGATTCTCTTTCGAGGTTTTGTGGTGGGGTCACATGTAATAAGTCCTGGAGATCTGGACAGGATGAAAAAGGCCTCAAATGCTCTTTAGGGTTCTTGCTAGTCAAGAGACTCTTTTAACGTTTTGTGATGCACATAATAAGTCCTGAGATTTCCACAGTATGGCCAGTGATGATGAAGACCTACAGGTGGTGGGCCTACATCCAGTATGAAAAAGGACTGGCTCTGTAGAACTTCCTATGACGAGTAGAGTCAGAGATTGGTTGAGATAGCAGTAGCAGTGACGATGATGATGACGATGCATCAATGGCGATGATCCCGAGAAGAAGACTTGTCTAGCAGATCTATGTCGAGAAATACCTTCCTAGTTAAGAGAGAGTGTTGATGTATATGTAACTTCGGAATGTATTTCATCTATGTATTTCATATATATTTATTGTACCCTTATTAGAGATGTGTTATTCCTCTATAAGGAAGTGTCGTCATGTGGATTGACAAGTGTCGCAAGTGTGTGTACTTGCCGATGGGTTATTAGACCACCATATGTGGGGTCAACCTTGAAATATATATATTATATTGTGTATGTACCTAGTAAGACAAGTTGGCCCCATAAGGTCACTGGGCAAACAAGTTAGTATAAATAGAGATCAGGAGATCTCTATTTAGATCATTCAGAAAGTTATATCTCTCTCACTCAAAAAGTGGCGCACTAGTGAGGAGGAGGATCATCTGCTACTAGGAGACTATCTCAGTGTATTTTGGTTGTACTTTGGTTGATCCATTGCTCTCTCTATCTCTGAGGAAGTTGTGGGGTTTTTCTCCACGAAAACTCTGTGTCTCTTATCTCTCATGCTTTTGATTCTTGTGATGCTTGTCATGATTATTGTGATTGTTATGCATTGATATACTGTATATGTTATTCTCTCAGTGAAGATCCTAGAGTATTGTGAATTAATGCTCAAAATTTAACAATAAAGGTATAAGTAGAGAAACTTCTCTGAGAAAACTTCATATATCTCATCCCTCTAACTAAGTGGGTGTCCAATTTGGTACCCGTGGATAAAAATCAAGGGAACATTAGAGTATCCACTGATTTTCAATACTTGAACATATCATGTCCTAAGGATAAGTATCCTAACCCATTCATTGATCAAATTATTGATGAATATGCCAGTAATGAGATCTTCTCATTTATAGATGACTTCTTAGGGTACAACTAGATTCAAAATTAACCAAAATATTAGCACAAAATTGCTTTTATATGCCCCTGGGGGACCTTTGCATATAGGAATATGTCATTTGGCATAAATAATTCCAGAGCAACATTTCAATGTGCCATGTCTTATGCTTTTCAAGATATTAAGAAAATTATAGAGGCCTCTCTAGGTGACCTAACTAAGAAAGTCTATGAAGAGGGTGGATCACACCAATCACCTTAGGGATATCTTTGATAGATGTCATTACTATAGGATTCGGTTGAATAATTATAAGTGCATTTTATGTGTTGTTTCGTGTTGATTACTGGGTTTCATGGTTTCAAAGGATGGTATAATGGTAGACCCTTTCAAGGTTGAGGAAATAGTCCAATTGTCTCCCTCGTGTAACTTGCATCAGTTACAAAGCCTTCAAGGGAAGGAAAATTTCTTATGATGATTCATTGATAACTATATTGAAATCACAAAAGGTTTCATGTGCCTGCTTAGGAAATGGGTCCCATTTATATGGGATGATAATGTTCATAAATCTTTTGATGCATTGAAAAGGCTTTGTATCCTATCCACTGTTGAAGCTTTTGGGCTATAGAAAATATTTCCTCTTGCATATGAAATCATCTTAATCAATGATTGGAATGGTCCTAGTCCAAGAATATGACTCTAACTAGGAACATATCATTTACTACCTAAGTAAGAACTTGGTAGGTCTTCAGCTAAGGTATTTGCATGTTGAGAAACTGGATTTTTTTTACAACTTTTGGACACTGCGTATTTAATTAATTATGAATTTAAGTTATTTAACTTGTTGTTAAACTAATCAGTTTTTAGAGTGGTGATGTGACCTATTCTATGACTAATATTGGTCCCTGCACCACTACTAATGTCTCTCCACTAAAGAAGATATGTGTGAAGCATGAAAGCTGAAATTTTGCATAAGTTGCATCCATTTGGGCATGCTTGAGATCAAACCCATCGAAGTAGAGCTCCCTTGTTCAAAAACATTGAATGAGTGGGAAACACAATGGGCCAATTTTGGTTAGCACATTTGAAACCACGATTATCCAAAACACGTATGGTGTTGAGTTCCGCCATTAGAACACATAGTCAAGACCATCAAAACACCACCTATATAGGTATTTATCGATCGAAATATGGGTTTTGAGGTATATGGAGAGGATACCACATGAAAATTTCTCTAACAGAGATATTAATATGCAAAGAAACTCCCAACAATAAGATATAGCAAATGCATAGTAAGCAAATTTAGTATAGCAAGCAAATAATAACAATACCATACCATTAGATTCATAGTTTACTGAAGGCCCCAACACACTTTTCTCCTATAACCTCTCATAGGAACATTGTTGGGTATCCAATGTAGTCTACCAATTTCTAGAGTGGGTATTACCAAAATTCTGAAAAGTGCCACGTCTATCACCAAGAGATGAGCATGTAAATGAAGAAAGGGCACAAGTGGATTGAAAAATTCCTATGAGATTGTAACACGATGTTGTCTAGATAGTGTAAAAAGCGGCATATATTACCTACGTTGGATCTTGTAGAGACTTGGGAGAGGTACACTCAGTTATCTAGTCACCCACTTCACAAAACTAACAAGCCAATAATCTTGAGTGAAAATATCCATCCTTCCAAGGGTATCGTATCAACAGGTGGTGTAGACAATATGCATAGGGTGCGACAATTCTCTTGAAATGTCAAGGATATCCATCAAGAACATCCCTTCTACATATCCATTTTAATGAAATCCATATCTTTCATTTAATTTTTTCCATAAAAAGGAAAATGAGATGTTAGAGACCTTCCAACTCACTATGCAAAAAGAATAAGGAAAGAAAATTCATCTTCCATGAGAATCCTTATTGCACATAATCAACAATACCATCAATTTATCCTCCTTCTTGGTTGGATTTGAGGAGCCCAAGATAGAAAGAAACAATGGCATTATTTGATGGAATTGGCAGCATAGAAGAAACCAATGTTTCATGATCAGGTATTGGCAGAGCTTCCCAACACCATATTTTTGGATGAGAATTGGTTGCTCAATATTTAGAGAAGTGAACTCCTCAATGCATGTTTAAAGATCAACAGAGTTGGTAGAATACATAGAATGTTTTGCATATTCCCAAGTTTATAGAGGATAAAGTATGCCAAGGAGCAGGCTAAAGGAAGTCTTCCAAAAATGCCCGACAACAACAAAATCCACCCAAAATCATTCTATAAGCCCTAACAACTATAGGGATCCAATACCACCATCACAATCACCAAAATAAATATAAGCATGAATGCACATTTTTCATTAATATTATACACATATAAATACAATGATGTAACCCTTGTTTTTCTATTCCAAGAGGTCTCTTGGACTCCTCATGACTCTTCCTATTCACATGTGAGTCTCGGTAAAATACATAACTCTAAGGATTAGGTTTCCAACACTTCTACTCATGCCTTGAAAGACTTTAATACTTAGGCCATTATATTATTAAAACAAGCTCTAACTTTATAGGAGGGTATCTCAACTGAACATGAATTCAAAGGAATTCTTTAGTCCACTTCAAAAATCTCACTATACAAAGTATTTTGTGCATTATATTGAGGTTCAATCTAGAACTATGGTTCAATGTAAGTTTTATTCCTTATGTAATTTTATTGGAAGGTTTTTACAGTTTTGATTATGAAGGATAGGATAGCCTTGGAAGACTGTAATATGAACTTTGGTCACAAGACAAGGAGTAGAAAAATTTAAAGCTTTAATTTTTTAATAAACCAATATGAGTTTGAAAGGATAAGACTATGTATATTCTGAAATATTATTTCCCAAAAATATCAAATATAATTGTTTTTTATATGGAAAACAATAATCTATATATCTATAGTAAAATTTGAAAATTTTCCTCTTGGAGGTCATTCGCAGAACTAATGCCACAACTTTCTCATCTAGTGGTGGGTTTTTGTTTGGAAATAGCCTAGATGATCAGGGAAAAGAGTGCATCATATCCATAGTGATCAAACCCTAAATTTCAACCTTAAGTTTCAATGTAAAATTCTAGAGACCATAAAGACACATGTTTTCCCTTGTAATTTGTGACAAAAGGAGGCCTAATTAGAGGCCTCCTGGGTTGAATTTCACAAAATGAAGGGAAACCCATTTTGAATCCATCCCTCTAGTTTTAGTTTAGCATTTAAATTTTGTTCTTCAACCCAATTTCAATCTTTTTTCCATCAAAGAGACCCCTATACCAACATTTTATTGAGGCATTTGCGAGACCAAATATCCCTCATTCTGAACATGATTTTTTTCCAAATGAAAGGTATTCAAAAGTTCATGGAAACTATATCACTTTAAGGGAACAATTTTTAGAAACGAGGTTGTTAAATTGGGTGGATTAGCTACTCAATTTTCAAGCCCATGCCCCCTTTTTCCAAATTGTTCCCAAATCGAAGCCAAAACTTTGGTCATGGTTGGGATATCTTATAGGAATTTAGGGGGACTTGAAATCAAGTCTGAAAAGTGCTTGAACAATGGGCATCTCATCCATTATGCTACCAATGCCAACACCCCCTTCCCTCTAAAGAAAACCAAAATCCTTCCCGATAATAGCTTTTAAGGTAGGGATGTGTCTACATTTAATTGACTATCTTACTATGAAGTGGTGAGGTTCAACGTCAGAAATGAACAATTATCTAACATTTCCTAAGATCTTAAACCAATTACCTAGCATTTCCTAAGATATTAAACCATTATGAATTCAAACTAAACTTGAGAAGAAAAACTTAAACTCATGAATGGAAGGAAAATTGAATTGTTTCATTTAATATCAAAGAAGAAAATATACTTACTTACAATCTTGCTTGAGATGCATCCATCATCCCTTGCTTTTAGTTATCCTTCTCCATCCTTGCCTTTGATGAAGATGAGATTTGCAATCTCTAAAATCCCCGGCATGCCTTTTCTCTCCCTTTGTCCTTCTCTACCATGCCCCAAATTCCTTGGTTTTATAGTATTGGGAAATGGGATCTCAAGTTTCAACTTTCAATGTGGGATAATCCCTTTCTTGATTTTTGATTATTTTTACTCAAAAACCCACTTTCCATAGTATTTTCAAGCTTTTTGTCACAAATTGAGAACTCTCAAGCACAATTAATGCAATATTGTGCATTTCTTCTCACTATTGATTGGTGGAGCCTAGATTTGAGCCTTCAATTGAGCAATTCAATCATTGAACCTTGTCTCTTTGGGATACCTCTTTCTTCACTCAATCCTTCTCATCATGGAAGTAGTGATTAGATAAGAGAGGACTGTTCTCTTATGTACTTTTATTCTGACTTCATGTTGCGGGCTCATAGTAAAATGTGCTTATGCCTTACACTTTGTTAAGGGTGTTAATTTGATTGTTAACAGATGCCCCCTAATGTATGAGGTTCGAAGTAGAGCTAAGGGTCGAAATACATTACCAAAACTGATACTCTTCATAGTGATACTCTTTATTGATCAAAGCAACGATGAAAAATGATTAACTCATGGGTGCAGGATTCAGGAGAACACCTGCAATTAAAACATAGCAACTTCTCAAATATACAATATCTTCCTGAGGCAGGCATACCCATGCTCAGTAGTAAGCAAGCATGGCCACGAACAATACATAGTGGATCCATGTCAAAAGTAAATTTTTCAGAAGTGTAAATATGCACTTTGATGATTGCGAGAACAAGGTATTCATTGAACTTCTAACATGGTAGTCTAATCTTGCACAACTTGGGAAGTGCATCGATGAGTGATACAACTGTTTTTCCCAAGGTCTTCAATACAAACCGGCGATAGTATGAGTTTATATCATGCGAATAAATGAACTGATGTCGAGCATAATAAAACACCATCTGATTACTGGTCATTGATGTATACCGTTAACAAATACGAAGATACCGACGGATAATGATGATGGACTCAAAGGTAGTGAGTACAAACTATAAAGTGTGAATAGATGTTCTGAATTCGAACACTTGTAAAATAAAATAATCAGGGATCACTGATTTATATCCACTTTCATTTGGGAGGAAACCTGCCACTGATGACTACAAGATCCAAGGTACCCCTAGGTCTCTAGATCCATTTCCTAGATGATGATTTGTTTTTGATGGGAATAGATCCATCGGAAGGAGGACATTAATGCATCCCACATCAACCGATACGAAACAAAGATCAATAGGCTAATATAATTTGGTAGAACTACGAGATCCAACACTGTATGCTAACACAAGGAAGGCCAACATAATTGGTCAGGAATATTTGAGGAATGACCGACATAGTTTGAACTTCCCTTGAACACATAAAATGACGTAGAATGGACACTTGGAAACATAGGACTTGGGTAACTGACCTTAATGAAATATGCCAATTCCAGATGCATTAAGGAAAAATCCATTGGTGACGGGAAGGATAAATCATCGGTGAAGATTTGTTCAAAATATTGGTACAGTTTCCTAAGGAAAATGTAGATGGTGTATTGATGATGGATACCAAATTATGTGTCGTTTTCAAGGGCGACAAGGGCTGTTTCCATTTTCTTCAAGGATATGATATGAAATGATTAATTCTCCCTCTTTTTTGGATTTTTGTGTTTTCCAATTTTTAACCTTTTTCATTTATTAGCTTGAAAAAAGAATAAAGCATGTTATGATACATTATAGGAAACTAGTGTATCAAGGACATGCGCCTATATTTCAAGGGCATGGGTCAAGCTAAGGAAAAGATCCATATTGCAAACAAGGGCTGAGCTATTTATGTACACTCGTATGGGTGTTTCCTCCATGGGCATGTGTCAAATATACAAAAGAAATGGTTTATAGGCATCATGTAACAAAAAGTGACTGCAAAGGAAAATATGCAACATAAAAAATAAGCAACGAAGCAGTTGGCAAATATTTTCAAGTGGATATTTCAACACATGCTTATGTAAAATGACAAAAATTTGGGATCCCATCAGGATATGGTTAGAAATGTATGAAAGAGAAATATGCACTCTCAAAATCCAAGTCATGACGGAACTAATAGGGCTCCTAGGCCTGCGAGAATAACTCAGCATGGGAACCAAAACAACAATGGGGAGCTAACTAGGGTGTCCCATGTTCGGTAGGATCTTCTGTCAGAATGGTGGAAAATACAGATATGATGGGGTAACCCACCAATTTCTAATAGGTTCAATCCTAAGGAAAATTTGGGTTGGAAAAGGTTCAAATGCATCTTTACAGAGGGATAATCTAAACCTATATGCAAGCTTCCAAATTTACTTGATCATATCAAGGAACATGCAAAGAATGCTCCTATGCTTGGGTAGATTTAAACCAAGTATGCTCCCAGTGGCCCCACAAAAGATGTCCTTAGGTGGATGCAGCCAAATGTTCACAACTTCAAGGATAGCTTCATCTGATGATAAAATATTGTCCAAGAAGTCATGTGAGCTGGGATATCTCATAGCCCAAATGGGCCAAGTAACTGAATCATATTCCTCCATCAAGGGAAGATTTTGATCTGAATCAGTTGAAGCTATTTGAGTATCTTGTTATGAAACTTATACGGCAGATAGGGGTGATCCAAATGCTTGCCAACATTTAAATGACATTATACAAGATGAGCTCCCTTCATCCACTATGGTTAGATAGATGTTCTTACCATGAGTCGTTACTTTAATCTGAAAAGCAACTTCAAAAAGGATCCTACATATTGAATGGTCTATGTCTAATGTGATCGAAGTCACATCGTATGGATCAACAACGCCAATTGTAGACAATAGTTCCTTTCTTTGCACATGATGACATTGAAATGCCTCCAAGGCCGACATGGCACATGGTACTTGAGCTAGGTCCTCAAGAACATTATCGTTCTAAGCAGCTCACGTGTTAGGATTATGCATTTTTCTACGTAGAACACCTTTGGGGGGTTGTGGTACTAATTCTATGGCTGGTTTCTCAATGGAGAGAGAACCACTTGGCTATGATACTGATTGATCCGATGTACTAAGTGAGACATCATAAGAATCAAGTCTTGTTTGAATGTTCACCTCATGATCACACATGAAGACATTATCATTGGGATCATTTCCCCCTTGCGAGGGGGGTTGGCTGGTGGCCCCCTGGAGGGGGTACTGGTGTCAAAATAGTGGGTTTTGTTTTCCCGCCGCATTGAGTCATGTTTGGTGCATCTCTTTTCCCAGAGTTATCATTTTGCTTGCTCTTGTATTTCTTATTCTTTTCCCTAAGGTCTTCGGATTGGACTATAAGGATTTCAGAATTCTGGGAAGGATTAGCACTTTGCTTACCCTTATACTTCTTCTTATTTCCTATAAGGTATATGGATGAGACTATGATGATTTCAGAAGTGTTGGGAGGATTAGCAGGTTGCTGCATTGCTTGGCCAGCTGGTCGCCAGTATGGTCGTCAATCTGATAATAGATTTTAAGGCAGGGATGTGTCTACACTTAATTGACTATCTTACTATGAAGTGGTGAGGTTCAATGTTAGAAATGAACAATTATCTAACATTTCCTAATATCTTAAACCAATTATCTATCATTTACTAACATCTTAAACCATATGAATTCAAACTAAACTTGAGAAGAAGAACTTAAACTCATGAATGGAAGGAAAATTGAATTGTTTCATTTAATATCAAAGAAGAAAAGATACTTACATACAATCTTGCTGGAGATGCATCCATCATCCCTTGCTTTGAGCTATCCTTCTCCATCCTTTCCTTTGATGAAGATGATATTTCCAATCTCGAAATCTCCCTAGCATGCCTTTTCTCTCCCTTTGTTCTTCTCTACCATGCCCCAAATTCCTTGGCTTTATAGTATTGGGAAATGGGATCTCAAGTTTCAACTTTCATGGGATAATCTCTTTCTTTATTTTTTATTATTTTTACTCAGAAACCCACTTTCCATAGTATTTTCAGGCCTTTGTCACAAATTCATAATTCTCAAGCACAATTAATGCAATCTTGTGCATTTCTTCTCACCATTGACTGGTGGAGCCTAGATTTGAGCCTTCAATTGAGCATTTCAATCACTGAACCTTGTCTCTTTGGGATACCTCTTTCTTCACTCAATCCTTCTGATCATGGAAGTAGTGATTAGATAAGAGAGGATTGTTCTCTTATGTACTTGTCTTCTGACTTCATGTTGCGGGCGCATAGTAAAATGTGCTTCTGCCTTACACTTTGTTAAGGCTGTTAATTTGATTGTTAACACTTCCCCAACCATGGGACATCATTCCTAGTAAATATGATAGCCATTGATGGCCTTTTGACACCATTTTTCATGCTTGCTTGTAGTTGAATACTAAGGACCACCCAACATTAACACCAATTGGGATATCCAATACCAAGGAAAGGTGGATGAGATGGCATTATTATATCATTATCTTCTCCAAATAATTATGTCATGGACCATTTTCCTTGCCCCAAATGTATTTCTCTAGTAAATTAAATATTGTATTTTACTTTTTTTAATGATTAAAAATTTATTTTTTCCCCAAAAAAGAAATTTTATTAGGGTGGTCCACTTGTCACTTTTCCAAAATTGACAAGTGTTTTGTGACATAGCCTTGTCCTTCCTCCTTTTTTCAAAATAAGAGGCCTTTGTATCAAGGTGTACTTGTTGAATCAGGGGTGGTAGGTGCGGGAGGGATCATATTTGATCCTGGTGGAAAAATAGTTAATTCATATGCATGGGGACTTGGAAACAAATCAAACAGTGAAGCAGAATGGATAGCTTTACTATATGGCATCGAGATCACTTCTGCATTAAAATCCCCAAATTATTAGTTTTTGGTGACTCTCGACATGTAATTCAAAAGATGCAAACTAGATACTAGGTTGGATCCTTTAATTTTCGCAAGATTTATGAATGCATCGAGCAAATTATCATGACATTCCCCATCTTATTTTATCATGTTATGAGGGAGAACAACCATGATGCAGACAAACTAGCTAACCAAGGGGATAAGAACCTAAAAGGCATAGTGGACTTATCAAACAAGACCAAATTCTTCAAATGGATCCCCTAACCATCATCTACGTGACTTCCCCAACAAGGCAGTCTTAGATTAAGCAAAAATTTGAATGTTGTTTCATGATCCCCCCCTTTACTCATGAGGAGGACACATGTAATGGTGCATCCGAACAAGGTATTCCGTATTTGGAAGGAGTGATTGACGACAGTTTTATTTATGGAAACCAACGATCCTCTGCCTTGAATTGAATCCCTAGCATGCTTCGCATTAACGCAGCAATGGACAAACATTCAAGAATAGAGGAAGGATTTAATGTAAAGATGTATTCGGACCTAAGAAATGAAATTTCTAGTTTGACATTGCATTCCTCTCCTCTGTAGTGTAGTTCTATGACTCCAGAAGAGGCTCAGGTGTCTGAGAAGAGGCCTAGTCAGGGGACCCAAACAATTGTTGCAGTCCCACAACAAGACATTGGCAAGCATTATGTAGGCTTTGTCGAAGGAAATATGGAAGGGTGGAAGGTAGTTCTCTCTTATGCCAAATCCAGTATGGAGGATTTCAAGAAAAAATTGAGGAATGTTTATGACCTGGTGCAAAGGGGAGTTCAAGAAACTATTGCAGTTTCAGAAGATATTAGGTATATTGTCACTCAATTAGCATGTTTCGACTCCATAATTGAAGATTTAGAGGGGAATATGAGGGAGCTTATGTGAACGGTGGACACAATCAAGGAGAAGGTTCTGAAAATGGACAAAATGTCACAATGCATCCACTACCAGGAGTCACCTAAAGAGGGAATTTGTTCCATGGAAGAGGCATCTATTCAATAACCATTATATGAATTTTGTGAGATATGAGTAGTTTAGTGCTCCCTTTCTTCTCGTCTATATATGTGTTTTTTTTTAATTTTGGTGTAGTCAGTTTATCAGAGTATATCCCTACAATATTATGGTTAGTGTTACAAAACCGGCATGGAAAATATGTAGCCTCAATATAGCATCAGCTCTAGTTATTCTTGTTCAGACTCTTACAATTTGCAAACCGGTTCCTCTTTTTGTAATGGATGGTTGTGCACAACCTTTTTATAACACAAACCTCTTTTATTTTATGTTAAAAAAAATGAGTACTTGTTGAATAAATACACTTAAGCTATGTTGTTTTTTTTCTCTAGGGTTCGATTTGATTGTTCTCATGAGCTATTAGGATTGAACCATTAACTAGTCAAGGATTGAGGGATAGTGTAATGTCTATTATTCCAGTTATCCCCATAGATGGATTGGTTATCTAGGCTACTTAATTGTTCCCTTGGGTTTGTTGTGTTGGTTTTTCCTTTCTAACAGTTTTATGTTTTCCTTTTATTCATGTTTTGTACAAATTTCCTAAAGGAGAAGTGCATACTAGCTCTAGCTAGCATATAGGGAGACAAGGGGTCCTTTTAGGACAACCCTCAAGGGATTTTTCCCTTGTTGGTTGGACCTACCTTGATCCATCATCTCCCTTTTTCTCTTATTGTTGTTTTATCCTCTTTTCTTTTTCCAATTATTGTTGCTACGAATAGGAAAATTGGCCATTTTTGGTTAGTTTACTCTTCTAGTACAACCATCTTTGTTGGCTAAGTTTGCATTTAAATCCATTTTTCTACCTTCTTTCCATTTATATTTTTCATATATATGCACTAAGAAAACTTTGCAAACTTTCTAAGGAGGTAACTAGATTCCTCAGTTGCTTCTCCTAAGCCACAAGGAATCACCTAAAGACCTATTTGAGGAAAAGGTACCTATAAGATATCAAATAAAAAGATTTGGGAATCCATGTAAAAGTTCCCCTTTTCCCATTCCTTCTATTTCTTTTTTATTTAATTAAATTTTAAAAAATCATTCACGCACCTCATGGTTATTTTAACTTTTAAATGCAAAAAAAAACTCATTTTCTTCTTTAATTTCAGCTCATTAATTTAGGATTAATTTCATCATCATATATTATTTAAATTCCATCCTAATCTAGGACCTAGTTGAAGCTCCCCTTTTCACATGGAGGCTATGTTATTCTGTAAAGGAATTCAACCCCATTCCTTGGGGTGTTGTAAATAGTTAGTTTCATTTTAAGATATTGACCTCCAAGCCTGCTCTACATCCATGGGAGCAATTGCTCTGGTGCCTCCTAGGGATCCTCCTGAGCGATATATGGTCCTTGGATCACAGACTACGTCTGCGAAACTCTGATCTTTCTCTTCCTCGTGGATCGCGGAGTTCGTGTCTCAAGGGATTCCGACCATGGCTGTAGGGGGAGGATTGTATCCTCCTCCTTCACAAATCCCTACTGAGATGATTACTTTTAAAAAATTAATTGTTGCTTAAGGGAAGCACCATGTTTCATCCTCACAACAAATTCGTTAAAAATATTGTAGAGATCCCTACCGTGGCTCTCTCGGTAGAGAGGCCCTGCAGAACTGCCTTGAATCTTTCGGAGAGGGGTCTGATAGGACAGTTTACTGGGTTATGGCCATCCCCAAAAGCCATAGATTCTTGGGTGCAACGGAACTAGAAACCCCTCACTAAAGACAATATCAAGAGCTATATAGTAGGAAAAGGATACTTTGTATTCATTTTCGAAAGCGTTGTGGACAGGGATCTTATCTTCCAGAATGCGCCCTATTTCATGGGGCCACAAGGCCTATATTTGAATAAATGGACCCCTGATTTCGATCTCACCCAAGACATTCCTTCGGAGGTTCCTGTTTGGGTCAGGATACCCCATATTCCATTGCATTGTTGGAATCTAGAATCCCTAGAGGCCATAGGGAATACCTTAGGGAGATATATAGACAAGGCAGAAAAAATTCCAATACACCTACGTGCATATATGTATGGAAGTAGATCTAGAAATAGGTCTGCCGAAAGCAATAAATTTAACTGTTTTGTATTGGTCCCACATCAAGGAGCTTGAATACAAACATATCCCCTTCAAGTGCAGACACTGCTAAGAATACAGCCATTTTGCCTGACAATGCAAAAAAAAGAGAGAGGAAGAATCTGAAAAATCCAAAGGAGAACAGTGGAAACAAGTAAAGAGGCAGGTCACGACAAAACCTACTTCTAGGTCAAAAGAGAAAGAAAATCTTAATGGGATAACAAACCATACAATAGATAAAGAACAAGTGGAAAATATAAAGCATAGTGAAGAAGCTTCATGAAATCCTTTCGAAATACTTAGCAATCCGGAGGAACAAGTGGCACACAACGAAAAGGAAGAAGGAGAGCTACAAGAAGAAGGTGAGGAAAAACAACCAACCCCACAGAAAGAGGTAACTTCTTCACCTTCATATGATGAAATGAAAAAAATAAAACCTACGGAGGTGGTTTCCTCCCCAAAGGAAGACTTCTCGAAGAGATCCTCAAAAAAAGCTGGGAGGAAATCCAACAAAGAAATAAGAGAAGAGGAAGCTGAAAAACACAAGATGCAAGGAAGTTAGGGAACCATGAACATGGCCTATGGGAGAAACACCAAATACAGGACCCCTAAAGGCGGTCCACCACCAGCAAATAGTAAGTAATGAATCTGGTCTCTTGGAATTGTAGGGGATTGGGGAGCCCTTCGAAATCTAACATGGTAAAAGACCTCCTCAAAATCGAAGCAGCAGACATCCTCATACTCCAAGAGACCAAAATAGAAGAGGAAACTCTTCTAGCTATGAGTAGATCAAAATAGAAGAAGAATAATGGAAAGGTTGTTAGCGCTAGAGGATCCTCTGGGGGGCTAGCCACGTTGTGGTCCGAAGATAAATTTAACTTGGAAATCTCCTTTGTTGCCCAACACTGGATCTATACGGACCTCTACCACATACAAAGTAAGTTAAAAATCACTCTATTTAATTTATATGTCCCTGTTAATTATGCTGGAAAAAAAATACTATTGGGATACCCTATCATACTTCCTGGAGATTTATAAACCACGGAATATCATTCTAGATAGGTATTTTAACTTAGTTATGAATCCAAAGGAAAAGAAAGGGGGTAATAATGGAAGAGATCCCATGCTGTGTCTAGTTGAAGAATTGATGCAACAATGGGATCTAATGGACAGAAATCCCAAGAGGGGTAATTACACATGGTCAAACAAAAGAACGAGACCGCATCATATTGCAGCATGCCTTGGCCGCTTCTTAATCTAGAGCTCGATCCTTCTTGAAAAAAAATCATTCTTTCAAAAATTATACCCAACCTAACCTTTGATCGCAAGCCTATCCTCCTTCATATGAATGACGAGGAAGAACTTGGACCTACTCCCTTCAGGTTCAAACCATTATGGATCAAGCAGGAAGGTTTTGCAGAGGAAGTCACCAAAGCCTGGGACATTCCCATCATGGGATTTGTGAGTTACGTCTGGGAGTAGAAGCTAAAGAAAAATAAACAGGCATTAAAAATTTGGATCAAGAAAGCGACTAAGGGATACATCAATCATAGAAAGGACAATGGCCTGGAGTTGATTTCCTTTCAGATGGAGATGGAAGATCAAGACACAGCCTCATCAGATTTGTTTAAGGAACAATAGATCCAATCGGAAGTATTCAGAACTATCTGCCTTGAGGAAGAGGAATGGAGACCGAAATCGTGCAGTCTATGGTTAAAGGCTGGTGACCGTAACACTGCTTATTTCCATCATCAAGCAAAAGCTAGGAAATTACGTAATCACATATCAAAGATAAGTACTGAAGAAGGTAAAGTGGTAAATGGTATGGAAAAATAAAAAAAGCAGCAGAAGATCACTTCCATGCTCTGTATACAGAGGAAAAATAATACGATGAGGAGAACTCAATTGATCTGCTCGCTCATATCCCAAATATCATCATCTCAGTGGACAATCTAAACCTCATGAAGCCTTTCACCAAAAAAGAGATTTCCAAATTAATCTGGAATATGGAGCGAGACAAATCCCCTAGACCGAACGGGTTTACAATCCACTTTTACAGATCATTCTGGTCCATAATCAAAACATACCTCTTTCACATGATCAGAGGATTTCACAAAAAAGCCAAGATGGGAGGAAACACTAACTCCACATTTCTTGCTCTGATACCCAAAGAAATGAATCTTGGTTCCTTCGAAAGATATTGACCAATATTTCTTTGCAATGCTTCTTACAAAATTATCTCTAAACTTCTAGCTAGCATGATCAAACCTTTCCTTAGAAAATTGATCTCTCCTAAGCAAGGAGGCTTCGTCAAAGGAAGCCAAATCCTTGATAATGTGATACTTGTTTAGGAAGCAATTCATTGTTAAATTCTAGCATAAATGCATAAGCAAGATCACTGAAAGAAACACAATCACAAGATAGACAAAGATATACCCTGGGAAACCCTCATGGGGTAGAAAACCCAGCAAAGCTTTCCTCAATATAGATAATCAACCCAATACAAGATAGTAGACCACAACAAGAGCTCCTTCTCCTCCTATGCAGAAAACTCTCTCTCTCTCCTATGCGCACAACAGAAGTGTGAGAACAAGTGAGTTAAGTGAGGAACAACCTCCTCTACTTATACTTGTTTTCCAACTGACTTTTTACCCTATGAGGCCGACTTGTCAAATTGAGTCTAATAACCTCCGATAAAATAACTTCAGGCCGATCCCCACATAGGAGATCTAATAACCTTAGTTCCCATAATCCAATGGAGGAATAAACATCTCCGGATATACAATAGAGTCCCGTCGGAGGAATAAAACATCTCCGGAATAATACAAATATAATATTCTTTGAAGTTACAATATTTCAACACTCCCCCTTAATGAGAAGGATATTATAACAACAACTGCAGGAGCAAGGAGTCATCGACTACATGATACATGATACATCTATAAATCATTGGAAGCTTTCTTTATACATCATCAGTAACTCAAGCAGTTACTGGAACATCTTCAAGATCTTCAATACTGGAATATCAACATCTTCAGTACTGAGTCTTCATCTTCTGCAGCACTCGAATAGCTACATCATCATCACACGATCATCAGCATCGTCATCACACGATCATCAGCATCGTCATCAACTGGATCCACTCGATCATCAGTACAACAGCAGCATATCCTGCAATACACATGATCCAATTATGGGATGATCAATCCCTCTCACTTTAGGACATAGGTCCAAAGATGATACAATCCTGATCCACTTACGGGATGATCAATCCCTCTCACTTTAAGACATCTCTCATGTCTATGGACGATGCAATCCAGATCAACTTACAGGATGATCAATCCTTCTCACTTTAAGACACCTCACCATGTCCAGGGACGATGCAATCCCAATCTATTTACAGGATGATTAGTCCTTATCACTTTAAGACACCTCACCATGTCTAGGGACGATGCAATCCCAATCTACTTACAGGATGATTAGTCCTTATCACTTTAAGACACCTCACCATGTCTAGGGACGATGCAATCCCAATCTACTTATAGGATGATTAGTCCTTATCACTTTAAGACACCTCGCCATGTCTAGGGATGATGCAATCCCAATCTACTTACAAGATGATTAGTCCTTATCACTTTAAGACACCTCACCATGTCTAGGGACGATGCAATCCCAATCTACTTACAGGATGATTAGTCCTTATCACTTTAGGACATAAGTCCAAGGATGATGCAATCCCGATCCACTTACGCGATGATCAATCCCTATCACTTTAGGACATAAGTCCAAGGATGATGCAATCTTATCATGTACATTTTGAACCAAACGCTTAGGGACAATGCAGTCCTATATACGTCCACTAAGGACCATATTCTCGGAGACATCTATCTACGGATCACTTTAGGATTGAAGTCCAGGGATGATACAATCCTCATCGTTCTCTAGGAACTGCATTCTCGAAGACATCTATCTACGGATCACTTTAGGACTGAAGTCCAAGGATGATACAATCCTCCATCAACCTCATTGTCGGAACAGGAAACCTCATCTTCAACCTTATCGTTGAAACAGGTAGGCACATCATCGATACAGTATCCTCATCAATACAGGTATCATTAGTATGTATCATCAATACAAGTATCCTCATCAATACAAGTATACATATCATCAATACAAGTATCCTCATCAATACAAGTATACACATCATCAATACAAGTACATATGCAAGTATTCTCATCAATACAAGCAAACATAACATAGATGCAAGTATCCTTATCAATACAAGCAAACAAAATATAGATGCAAGTATCCTCATCAATACAAGCAAACATAACATAGATGCAAGTATCAAGCAAACAAAACATAGATGCAAGTATCCTCATCAATACAAGCAAACATATAATCTAGATAAGCAATCTCATCATCAATATAGGTATCCACATCGATACCAGTACCCAAAGATATCTTCATCTATCATATCACTCCCCCTTTCGAGGAGAGTCCTTTTGAACTACACCAAGCTTGTCTCGGAAATGCTCAAACTTTACACGAGACAGAGGTTTGGTTAGTATATCAGCAACTTGCTCATCCGTGCTCACATATTCGAGCTTGATAGCTCCTTTTTGCACCATATCCCGTATATAGAAATAACGGATCTCTATGTGTTTTGACTTATCATGAAATACTGGATTCTCAGTCATCTTGATACAACTCTGGTTATCACACAGAATCATAGTGGATTCCATCTGTAAGTCAAACAGTCCTGATAATAACTTACGAAGCCATACTGCTTCACAACTAGAAGAGCAAGCAGCTATGTATTCTGCTTCAGCTGTGCTGAGAGCCACACTAGACTGCTTCCTGCTATACCATGAGATCATAGCAGATCCCAAACAATAACATCCTCTCGATGTACTCTTCCTGTCTAATACACTTCCTGCTCAATCAACATCAGTGTAGCCATGCAAATTGAAATCATGATCTCCAGTATAGTAAAGACCAAAATCTATCGTACCTTTTAAGTACCTCATCACATGTTTTGCAGCTATCATGTGAACTCTTCTAGGTTCCACCAGATACTAACTCAAGGTATTCACAGCAAAACATATGTCTGGTCTAGTGTTAGTCAAATACATTAATGATCCAATAATCTGTCTATACAAAGTTATGTCCACTAACTCTGATGAGTTATCTACTAATAACTTCAAGTTGGAGTCTATGGGAGTGGCCATGGCTTTACAGTCCAACATATCGAATCTTTTCAAAATCTCCACAGCATACTTACCCTGATTTAGAAAGATTCCTTTTGGGTCTTGCCATACTTCCAGGCCTAAGAAGTAGTGCATCAATCCGAGATCTTTCATCTCAAATTCTGAAGAGAGCTTCTTCTTGCACTCGATAATCTGTCTCTCATTTCCAGTCAGAAATAGATCATCTACATATAATAATAATATAATAGGTTCATCATTCATAACTTTGAGATAAAGGTTAGGATCGGCTTTACTCTTGGTAAGCCCATGCTTGTCAAGAAACTGTTAATCCTTCCATACCAAGCTCTAGGAGCTTGCTTCAACCCATACAAAGCCTTCTTCAGTTTGCATACATGAGTTCTTCCATCTTCTACCTCAAATCCAAGTGGTTGTTCTATGTACACTTCTTCTTCAATTACACCATTCAGGAAGGCTGTCTTAACATCCATCTGGTGTAGTTTTCATTTCATCATCGATGCAAGTGCCATGATAGCTCTAATGGAAGTGTACCTAGCAACTGGTGCAAATGTTTCTTCATAGTCAATTCCCTCTTTTTTGAGAGAATCCTCTGGCTACAAATCTTGCCTTATATTTTTCAATGCTACCATCCGCAGCATGTTTTATCTTGAATATCCATTTGGAGGACACTACACTTTGATCTTTTGGTTTGGGAACTATATCCCAAACATCATTCTTTCTTTTGAACTGCTTCTTCATAGCTAGTAGGTTCTTGATCCACTAGATTACACATCAAAGCCATATAGTTGGATACTAGCTTTGGTTTCTTCCTTTCTCTAGTGGAGCCTTCAGGAGCTCCATACTTTTCAGCTCCTTGAATAATGTCTCTGGCCCATGCTGGCCTTCTTTTCCTTGATAAGTTTGTAATGGGGGGTTCTTGTGGTTCTAGCAAGTCATGGTCTTCAGGTGTAGTATCTTCAGGAATGGGTGCAGCCTCTGTGATCCTGGAAGGTGTGTCTTCTTCATAGATTTCTTCATGTTGTCACTTCCTAGATCTCTTGAGAGCTGCTTCTTCATCAAATGTCACATCCCTACTAATTTCCATATGATGAAAACCTGGGATGTAAATTCTGAATGCTTTGGATGATTCACAATATCCAACAAATATTCCCTTCTTTCTAGAAGGATCCAACTTGGTTCTCTTTTCTTTTGGAATGTGAATGTATACAGGACATCCAAATATTTTAAGATGACTTACCTCAGGCTTCTTTCCTGTGAACACTTCTTCTGGAGTTTTGAAATCAAGAGCACTATGGGATAGTCTATTTTGTACATAGACTACTGTTCTAGCTGCTTCAGCCCATAAATACATAGGTAGGTCTTGATCATGTATCATTGTCTTTACAGCTTCCATGATGGTTCTATTCTTTCTTTCCAAAACACCATTTTGTTGGGGATTGTAGGGAGTAGTTAGCTCTCTCTTGATTCTAGCTTCTTTACAGAAATCTTCAAAATATTTTGAAGTATATTCTCCGCCATTATCTGTTCTAAATATTTTAATTTTCTTTTCTGAATGATTTTCTATCAATGCTTTGAACTCTTTGAACTTTCCAAAAACTTCATTCTTCCCTTTTAAGAAGTATATCCAAGTCTTCCTTGAATAGTCATCAATAAATGTGAGATAGTATTCATATCCACTTAAATATGTGGAGGGAATTGGTCCACATACATCTGAATGGATCAATTCCAAATGCTTTTGGTCTTTGTTTCACTCTTTGGAAATGGGTTCTTGATGTTCTTCCCTTTTGCACATCCTTTGCATGTGCCATCATGGTCAACCTTTAAGTCTGGTAGACCTACAACTACCTTGCTTACATGAGGTAGTGCCTTGTAGTTAATGTGAGCAAGTCTCCTATGCCATAGCTCATTTGGGCTAGTGACTTCATGTACAAGGGAAGCTTCTGGATGACCCTTGAGCTTGCACAAACCTCCTTCCTCTTCACCAATGACAATTGCATCCTTAATAGATTTACCTTTGGACCACATTAATACTTGTCCATCAATGAATGCAACTCTATAGCCTTTCTTGTCCAATGCTGAGATGGAAAGCAAGTTCTTCTTCAATCCTGGAACATACAAAACTTCCTTTATCTTCATGGGGGTTCCAGAATCAAGTTTGTAGTTTGCTTCACCAATTCCCTTGATGGGATATTGATAGTTATCTCCTAGAGATCCCTTTTGTGGGGAGGTATTTTCTTCAAGTTTTGATAGAGTCTTCTTTTTTCCTGTCATTTGCTTTGAAGAACCACTATCGATAACCCATGTACCTTCTCCAGGTGTTATAGATCCAGAGAGTGCGGAGAATAGAACATACTCTTCTGCATCTTCTTCTTCACTTCGTCTAGATCTTTTCTTGAAGAAGGTCCTTTCTTCATCTTCTTCTTCTCTTCTAGGTATTTTCTTGTGAGGCCTTTCTTCTTCTTCACTATCATCTTCTGCAAGATGTGCTTGATGTATTTTGTGGTGAGTACCCTTTTTCTTCTTCAGAGGACAGTCCTTAGCAATGTGTCCTATTTTGTGACAAATAAAACATTGGAATGAGGAGTAATCTCTTATTTGATTTGATCCTCTTTTCTTTTGAAATTTTTGTGGAGGATGAGACTCCTTGTGACTATCCTTCTTAAAGTAGGATTGATTCCTTCTTCTCTTGGTGTGGGTGGACAAGGCTTGGTCATCTTCCTTGAGCAATGCTTCTCTGTTGGCAACCCTGGCTTCCTCTTGAATGCAATCCTCCCAAACCACATCAAACTTCATACTTTCTTTTCTGGCACACATGGTTTGGATGAATGACTCCCAAGGTCTAGTGAGACCATTTAGAGTAGTCATGACTAGTTCATCTTCATCAAGAGTATCTCCAATATCATCTAGTTGTTCTTTGAACTGAGAAACCCTTGAGAAATAGTCTTGAATAGATTCTCCTTTATTCATCTTGGTGTTCTTCAATTGAGCTCTCAGGTTCATCTTCCTGTTGATGTTCTTTCCCTCATACATTCTGGAGAGAGCATCATACATTTCCTTTGGGGTCTTCTTGGATGCCACTTGGGGAATCAAGTGGTCCTTAATAGAATCAGTAATGATTCTCTTTGCCCTAATCAAATCTTTCCTGTACTTCTCTTTAGCTTCATCTTCTGTAGGTTCTGCAATCTCATCTTTGATATAATGGACAAGATCATTCTCTTCAAGAATGAGACCAATTCTATATTTCCATGCACGGAAATTCTCTATATCCTCTAGCTTGTCTTCAAGCTTAGTACTTGGGGCCATCTTGCCCAAGGGGTCACTAAAAATTGAAAATTCCAAAAATGAAAAACTGACCTTACCAGGAGATTGGCTTGACTGAGGCGAGGTGACTAATGTACTTACTTTCTGGAAACTTCAATTTTTCAGCCTCCAAACTTGACCAACGAACTTCGGATCTGGTGTAGAATTTTGGTTCTGGTTTTCTGGTTTTCTGGTTTTATTGCACTTTTGTCAAACTAGGGTTTGACTTTCTCGGAGTTCTACCCAACCAAAAAGTTCGATCTAGGGCTCAAAAGATTGGTTTTGAGAAGGGCTATCCAGCCATGTAATCAGAATTCAACAATACCAACTTTTTGCAGAAATCCTAATTTTCACCGGAGAGAGAGATAGACATATTTTCACCTTGTGAAAGATGTCCTATTCAGGCTAGCTCTGATACCATGTTAAATTCTAGCATAAATGCACAAGCAAGATCACTGAAAGAAACACAATCACAAGATAGACACAGATATACCCTGGGAAACCCTCATGGGGTAGAAAACCCAGCAAAGCTTTCCTCAATATAGATAATCAACCCAATACAAGATAGTAGACCACAACAAGAGCTCCTTCTCCTCCTATGCAGAACTCTCTCTCTCCTATGCGCACAACAGAAGTGTGAGAACAAGTGAGTTAAGTGAGGAACAACCTCCTCTACTTATACTTGTTTTCCAATTGACTTTTTACCCTATGAGGCCGACTTGCCAAATTGAGTCTAATAACCTCCGATAAAATAACTTCGGGTTGATCCCCACATAGGAGATCTAATAACCCTAGTTCCCATAATCCAATGGAGGAATAAACATCTCTGGATATACAATAGAGTCCCGTCGGAGGAATAAAACATCTTCGGAATAATACAAATATAATATTCTTTGAAGTTACAATATTTCAACATTCATTCCAGTAAGCTCAGAAAATAAAAAGGAATGCTTATAAAACTCGACATGGCGAACGCTTTTGATCGAGTTAAATTCTTGTTCCTATACGAAGTATTATCAGCATTCAGATTCAACAAAAGCTTCATAAAATTGGTGAAAGCTTGCATTGAGAAGCCTTGGATTGCTCCTTTAATTAACGGAATACCAACAAATTTCTTCTAGGCTACGAGAGGAATTCGCCAAGGGTGTCCCCTTTCCCCATTCCTATATATTTTGATGGCAGACTCAATGAGCAGGAATTTAGAAGCTGCTAGAGGCATAGGAAAAATTCCTAGTATAAGAATGGCTAAAGGTATACCCTACCTAAATCATGCAGTCTTTGTTGATGACTCCCTATTCCTAGGAGGAGCCTCACTAAAGATTGCAAAAGCCTTTAAAGAGATAATTCAGAGTTACTGTTAGGCCACGGGAGCACTAGTTAATAGTAGAAAAAGTGGTGTTTACGGTTGGAATGTAGATCAACAACTTATCCATAGAATATCCCACTTATTGGGGTTCTCGGGATCTACTACTTGGGAAAAAATCAAATATATTGGTCTCCCTTTAACCCTGGGAACCCCCAAAAATTTTGTTTGGAATGAAGTCATAAGCAAGATGAAGTAAAAAATTCACACCTGGGGGGGATATTGGCTCAATAATGCAGGGAAACTAATCTTGATAAAATCCGTGTTATAGTCACTACCTACATATCAATCCTCGATTTTCATGGCTCCAAAGTCTATAACGGATCAAATCTCACATCTCATCAAAGAATTTCTCTGGAAAGGAGGGAAAGGAAATAAAAAATATCACTTAATCAGTTGGGACACGATCAAAAGACCTCTGAAGGAAGGAGGACTCCAGATAAGAGATCCTTGTCTAGTTAACTTGGCGTTGGGTGGAAAAATCCTATGGAAACTCTACTCTAATCGATCCCATCTGGTCAACAAATTACTGTGGAAAAAATATTTAAAAGGTGGCTCTATCTACAATCTAAAAATTGAACATATCCCTAGAGGGACCTCCATTTGGAATTTATGCAAAGAAGGTATAGTACAATTCCAAAAAAAGCTATATCGTATACTTGGAAATGGGTCTAAAACAAAATTATGGATGCACAGAATTATGGACAATCAAGCGCTCAATGGCATTGATTCTCTTTTTGAGATTCGGGAATGGATCAAAACAAAAGGTATCGTTACTTTGGTAGACATCTCTTACTAGGACGATAATGGGAATTGGCTGGATTAGGCACTGCTAGTAATTCCAGATAGATTGATAAATCAGGAGATATTGCTACTACAAAAGCTCAACGGGATGGCCCCTCTACACAGGAACACGAAAGACAAGTGGGGATGGGGGACCTAGAGAATCTACATAGCGGCCCAAGGAAGCTCCTTCTCTATGGAAGCTCGTCTGGAATCCCTTCTGCCTCCCAAAGATAAATTTCTTTACCTAGCTGCTAACGCATAATAAAATCTTAACTGACGAAAATCTTGAAAAACGCAGATTCAAAGGACCGCATAGATGTCCACATTGCTGTAGAAATCAGGAAAACATAGAACATCTCTTCTTGGAATTCCCATTTGCAACTTTGGTTTGGACCATCTTCCTTCATAAGCTGGAAGCTCCCATACCAACTAAGAATTCTCTCATATATCTATTCTCCTCCCGACAAAATAGTTATCCTAACTCCCTTACAAATAATCCAATGTGGAAAAACATTTGGATATCAATTCCAAAATACATCTGCTAGAAACTTTGGCTATCTCGGAATAACGGAATTTTCAAAAATCAGATCCTAACTCTGGATCAAGTGGCTGACAAAGCGAAGGCTCAGTTACTGGAAACAATAAGAAATCAGGAAAAAGAGTTAGACTCTTCCCTAACCTCGACAGAGAGGAACTGGATTGGAAATATAGCCATCAATCAACAAAAGAGATAAATTCGAAAAAAGAATGGAAATTGAAACAGCCTGGTCTCTGAGACTTCCAGATACAGAATTTCAAATATGGTGGAAAATGAAAGATAAAGCCACAATTTTCTTTGATGGAGCTTCAAAAAGCAACCTTGGATTCGTAGGAGCCCGAGGGGTTATATCCTCACCTAGAGGAAAACAAGAACTTAAATATAGTTGGGGTTTAGGCATTTGCTCCAACAACCAGGCATAAGCATTGGCTATTTTAAAGGTTGTCAGATGGCTTTGAGTAAAGATTATAAAGAAGTTCAAATTTTTGGAGATTCACAAATACTGATCAATAAATTGAACACTAAGGAAAATTTCGGTAACGTCAAGCTTAATAGGATCCTTGAAAGGATTCGTAGTACTCTCCAAAACTTTTCAAAGTACCAAAATTTTCACATTTTGCGTGGATCCAACAAGGAAGCCAACAGGTTGGCCAATATTGGCTACAACCTAATTCAATAATAGTTAGAAACCAATAAAGGTTCAACAAAGAATCATCCCATCCCTTAAGTTGTGTTTATCATAAAATTCAGTTATGACTCCATCGAATCGAGGACCTTTGGCTTATCAATGTGTGGAACTGCTCCAGAGGACTGTCCTTTACTGGTTCAGAGGAGAGATTAACAAAGAAAACAAATTCATGAAGAATGATAACGAAGAAGAGAATGACTGCTGGAACATAAAGGATTAGCAGGAATGGACAAGAATTAACACAGAGAGTTGTGACTTGAGGAAAAAACTGAGCATAGGATAGAGCATAGGATTGAAAACAAGACAATCTTTTTAAATTTCCTTGGTAAAATTCATTGATTCGGTTTTAGTAGATCGAGTTCACTAAAATACAGTCTCATGAAGGATGAAACAATCTATCAAAGCATGAATTCGAAGTCTAGAATTCTATTATAATAATAGTTTGAAACTAGAATCCTTTGTAATCAGGTCGCTTGCGATCTTTTTTTTTTCTTTTCTAAATATAATTTATCCGTTTTTGTGAGAAAAAAAAAGAATACTTAGTTTCATTTTTATTTTATTTTTTGCATTTTTGTTTCATATTAGTTTCAAATTTTGTTGACAAAAAGACATATTGTAAATACAAGTCGTGATCTCTCCACATGGATGGTTGGTTCTTTGTTTTAAGTTTTGCATTGTCAATTTCTAGAACACTAAGAGTCAAGGCCATGGAATCCCCCTTAAAAGTTAGGGGGTCCTCGTAAGATTGTTCTTCTCGCTATCTATTGGGTGAGTCTTTACCAATTGGTCTTTTATTGGAACTTAATGACTCAATTTTTTATTAGCTAAGTCTATATGGAATGCTTCTCTTCTTGGGTAAGCTAATTTATACTCCCTTGGGGGGGTCATGGGTCATCTTCCCTTTCATAGATATCATCCTTCCATCTAGGCAACTTAAGGGGCCTAGAAACACTAGTGATGATCCAAATTTTAGGGGGAATATGGTCTAAATTTGGATGTATAATTCATAAAAGCATTAAATGGAGAGGCCACCCTCTCCCATTCATCATAAAAGCCTTAAATGGAGATCCATCCTCTCACATCCATGGTTTTGGAATCTTCCAGGTGATCCTAGAATCCCAAAATTTAGAATACTATGGGACAAAACCATGGGCTACGAAATACCATGGATGGGTGTATTCTAAATTGTGGGCTTTTAGTATCGTCTGGAAGATTCCAAAACCATGGATGGGAGAAGATGGCCTCTCCATTTAAGTCCATTTAATGATGAATGGGAGAGGGTGGCCTCTCCATTTAATGATTTTATGGCTTATACATTTGAATTTAGACCATATTCCCCCTAAAATTCGGATCAAGTGATAAGATTGGGCTAACCCCTCTTTCTTTGAACTACATGGGACCCTCTTGGTTCTAGCCATGTGATGCATGATGAATCACCCTTTTAATACTAAGTAGATCTCACTGTGAGATAGTGAACTTGAATGAGATGACCTTTAGAATGGTGTGGTATCCTTGATTATTGATTAAGAAAGATAAAATTTCATAAATTTGCACAATTGAGTCAACCTTCTGTTAGACTACCCAATACAAGTTAGACTGATTAAAAACAACTAAACAAAGGGTTGTTTCAATCCTATCCTATTCATGTTTAAAACAACCCCAAGCAATCTTCGGCCATGAATCACAATGAGTAATGAAAGAACATGGGATAGAATAATGCATTAGTAGTAAAACCCACCACTCTCGACATCTAGGAGCCAACATAGTGACCACCATAACCATCTAAACACCAAGAGCATGATTATGAAAATGCAAAGAAACCATCAAAATTGAGGACTTTGAACCAATGCAAATAACAATGCATCAACCTTCCACATTTACCACCAAATGCAGTAATAACCACCACCTTCCTCATTAATGAGCTAGAAAATCATTTACCTTTGAGCAACACAATAACATAGAGAAACCATAACTAGTAACGACACTAAACAAAAGAAATGTGATAACACAAAGAAACCAACAAACTATGAATCTAATGCAAAATAAGAATGACCAATAACAAGGAGCAATGCCAAAACCCAAAGAAACCCTAACCAATAACCACCAAAGCTAGGAGAAACCTAAGAACGCAAAGAAACCACTAGACAATGAATCCAGTGCAACAATAACAACAATTCTTCACATTAACATCAACCCTCCACATTTACCACTAAGCAAACAAATGCATTACCAACCACTATTCTTTACATTAATCAACCAACAAAGCATTTAGCACATAGAAATGCAAAAACACAAAAAGACCATAGCTAATAACCATCATAACCAAAACCACCTTGATAACATAGAGAAACCATCAGATTATGAATCGAGTGCAAACAAATAACTGTGACTGGTAACCAGAAGCAATCTGAAACTCAAAAGAACATAACCATGTGAAAGCAAAGATGCAGAAAAACTACCATATTATGAATCTAATGCATGAATAACAACAATCCTCCAAATTAACATTAACCCTCCACATTTTCCACAATCCATCAAACATATTAATAAGCACCACCGTGTGCATTAATGAGAGAGTGGTACATTTACCTCCAAGGGCACCATTGGTAAACAAACAAATGTTCCCTTCTTTTGAATTTCTCCTACCCACCATGTCTTCATGCCCTCTATGAAATTAGTCCATTAATCAGCCCCCTTTTCCAAATAACACTAAACCATTTTCATTCTAAAAATTCAAATAAAAAATAAAAAAGATTCCCTAGGTCTAACTTTAAAAAAATCTTCATATTTCAAGTTGTGAGTGCGATGTATAGTATGGTTAATGTAATAAGGAAGATTCAAAAGTTCCTACCCAATAGAAACTAAAATATAACTTTTGAAAGAAAAAAAAGGTGTTCCATCTTTTGAAACAAAAAAAGGTGTTCCATCACCCCTACTTAATTCTTTTAGTAAATAAAACTTAAAAACCATATATATATAAACACCTTTCAACTTTATGAGCATGCCAAATAAGATGGTAAATTTACATACTAAAAGTTTTGTATTTTAAGTTTAAATATTTTATATTTGTGTTGATGTTGTTTATCATTATACTGATAGGTGTTTAGATATTATATGAGATTTTGGATTTTGAGTGGATCAACAAGATTAACCTGAGTGTAACAAGTGTACAGTGAAGATTCATTTCATGGTCGTCGTATCTTGTTATGCTCAAATACATCTTGATTACAATTTAAATAAACTAGATTAAGTGGTGATTAAGAACCACTCTACTTGTGGCTTTGCTAGTATTTAAGTTTATTAGATTTATTAAAGAAATAAAGCATATTATTCTTATATATTTAGAACCATAAATAAATTTTATATTATCATGGTATAAATGAAAGTGTCAAAATTATTATAATTGTTATAAGCTTATAGATTTAGAAAAGTAATTAGGTTTTCAAATTAGGTAAAGGTAAATTTTATATTATTAAAGATATGACATGTTAAAAAGATATAATATTCATTTTAAGTTTTTTTTTTTACAAAATTTACAAATTTAAGCGGTTTAAGATTAGTCCACCAATATACTTCAATCTATGGGTTATATAAAATAATCTTAATATTAACTATATTCATTTTGTTATTTAAATTTATGATGTTAAAAAAATAATTTTCATAAATGAAATTAAAATTAATAATTTTTTTATAATATTTTAATTTTTTATAAACTAAAAATATGACATTTAACATTATCGATATTAACTATTTTCCATTTTTTTTTAAAACAAAATTATATAACTTTTAATTTTTTTAACATGATTGTTCATGATATTAATAATAATATAAAATATATCCTTTCTTAATTTAAAAGTACAATATCATGATAATAATACAACTATTATTGAGTATTAAGTATCATGATTTTGACTATTTAATTAAACATTAAAATAAAAAAGTTTAAACAATTTATTAAGTCTTTATTTTTATTTTCAATTCATACATTAGCTTTCATTACAACTTTATAGTTAAATGTGTTTGGCTATTTGAATAAATGTTCTTAAGCTAAAATAGTATCTAAAATAATATTGATAGAAACGTGGAGTGCATGAGTGTTGCATGAGTAGGAAATAAATATATCAATGATTTCTATCATTTTGGCAAATAAGATAAACCTGCCTTCATTATTTCTATCATTTTGGGAAATAAGATCAACATGCCAAGACATTTTTCATCAAATAAGTGAAGGAAGATATGGCAATCAAATAATGAAGACAAGGTTTGATGTTATATCCCAAGGCTGCCCTGATCAAGTCCCACATTCACTTTGACAGGGGTTCCCTAGTGGATTCTCATCCTTCAATCTTTTTATTAATTTTGAAATGGGCCACCACCTTCAAGAATATTCTATTGATTTTGAAATGGGGCACCACTTTCGAGAATGCTATGTCTTAACCTCCTAGAATACCATGGGATACATATAAAAAAATGGAATAAAGGGATAGGTAACCCATAGACATATATATAAAGCCATAAAGAAGGGCAAATTTCCCTCCATGGTTCATGATTTTGGAATGTTGTGATCACCTCTGACTTAAAAAATTGGAAATAAAATTAGAGTCTTCCTAACCCATGGCATGTTGGTTGGTCTTCACCTTTTATTATATAGGCAAATGGATGGCATGTTTATCTTCACCTTTTATTATATAGACCAATGAATGAGAAAGTCTTCATAACATGATAGCATGTTTGTCTCCAACTTTGATTATATATGCAAATAGATGGCGTGTTTAGCTTCACCTTTTATTATATAGGCAAATGACAAAACATGCCATCATGATAAATTAGAGAAGAAACTAAAGCGTTATATTTGTCTTATGTTTGGAATTGGGTTCACCTAAATCAATTCATACTTATTCATTGTCCTTACTTAAGGGGCTTGAGATGTTAAAAATATATTATTGAAAAATTAATAATTTATTAATGAAAAGAAAATATTTGTTAGTTCACTTATATGTTAATTTTAATTTTTAATATGTTTTTATAAATATATAAATATTAATTTTAAAATAAGAGAAATGTTTGAATTTTTTTATGAAAATTTTGTATATTTTTATTTCAAAGAAAAATGAATATTTATTTTAAAATAAGAGAAATGTTTGAATTTTTTTTATGAAAAAATTGTATATTTTTATTTCAAAGAGAAATGAATATATATACATTGTAACGTGTATAGCATGATTTAAACATTGTTTTTTATCATACAACAAAATAAAATCATAAAAACTATTTTCCAATAGAAAGAGTTGTGTTTATACATCTTACAAGAATATCAATAAAAATTGCCGTTTAAGATTTCAACAAAAAATGTTTTTTTTGGAGTTCTCAAGTGCAACATAAAAAAACAAAAAGAATTAATTTATCAACATCCCCGAGTTTGCGCCTTGGATCTGGTATTAACCCTGATGATTAATTATATAAGAGTCTTAAGATTAGTTATAAAATAGGATCCTACTACTTCTTCCTCTATAGAGATTATAACAACATTTAGAGTTAAAGTTTGTTTAGATAACTTATCAACTTAGACATTAAATTCTATATATATGTATGTTGATAGGATATTTTTTAAAATATTATTTCCAAATTATTATTTTTTCTAAACAGTAGATAGAGGGTCAAGTTATGAAGATTACTTTCTCCTAATGATCCAATCAATGAGTAGCTTAGAGGCTCCTAGGATATGGATTTGTAATTCTCTTTCTCTATAACCAGCCTCATCAACATCCACAAACAGTTCATCTCTACCCAATTATTAATCCATTCTCCCAAATCAACTTTATAAAAGAATTGTGCTTTTCTTTAAGAAATAAAACTCCAGGTGCCATACATTCACAGCTTTATTGTGGTTGGTTCCTTCAAAGTATCCCATGCAATGGATTTACTTATATTTTGTTTAACAATTACCCTTGGAGGCTTTTTCAATCTAGAATTCCACATTCCCCCATATGTATATCTATTTTGATGAATAACCTAAAGTGAAGAATATTCTTGTTCTAAAAAAAAATTTCATTCCTAACAAGCCAAAGCGCCTAAGAAACTACATATGGCAAGCGCGATGATCTTGTATTGCCTTATCCTTTTATCATTTATCTAAACATTCTACCACATAAATTCCTAGCCAAGAACCCATGCCTCCATCTAATGATAGTGTTTCCTTCCACACTGCATTTGTGAAAGAATAGTCTATCAATAGATGATGGATGGTTTCATCATCATTGTTACAAAGGACACATCTGCTTGGGCCCTACCATGCTCTTTTCAAGAATACTTCCCAAGTCATCATTTTGTTAGAGAGAACTAACCATAAAAACTCTAGTTTTTAATGGAGCCTTTATCTTCCAAATATACTTCCACCACCACACCTATCCCCTTGGGTCCTCCTCTAAAAACATTGCCTTACAACCTAAATGTGTAGAAATCTCCCTAAGGAGTTATTTTTGGACCAAATTAGCTCATCTTCCTCATCTCTCAAACGTATAACACTTTATTGGAGTTTTTACATTGTGTGCACCACTTTCCAAGAAATTTAAACATGCCAAAATTATGATGACTAGAGCTAGTGGTGCAATGGTCGGATCCAAATCATAGATTTGGTCTTCTCAACTAGATCTAGTCCTCTTTGCTCTACATCACGAGGTAGTTTCCCAACCGAGTCTATTCTCAATCATATGTATCTTGTTTGCAAAATCATTTCTCATGAACCTTGTTGTACCTTTCATAGATCCTCCTAAAATGTTAATTCCCAATCTCTAATTTGCATTGGACATGTCCCTAATTTGTCAGCATGTTGCAGAACATGGGAGAAAGTTTCATTTGGCTTCAACCTCCTCATTTCACACATACTTGGCATAAGGTTTCCTCCCAATAATCCTTGTGTTGTTTACATCTCCCTGTTTCACATCTCAACATGTGAGAGTTGGTTCTTAGTTGTTATATTACTTGTTTTTCACACTTTGGGATGCTAAGTTTCAAGTAGTTTTGCACTTTCATTTCCTCTTGTTTATTCAAGTTGTCTATGCAGTATTGTTGTTTTCTTTTGGGCCTTTTTTCCTTTTCCCCTCCCTATAACATTCTTGTACATAACTTATCATGCCTTAAATTTTCTTTGTTGGGTACCTTTCTTATTATATATCCCACTTTTAAATCCATTTCTAAATTATTATTCATTTTTGTCTTCCTCATTTTTAGCTCAACTTGACTACTTTTAACTAGAATCTTGTGGTTCTCCATCACTATCATTTTTTGTCTATACAAAATTAGTGTTCGCAGTGCTTCAATCTATCTGTGCGTTCCCTCAAGAGAAAACAAAAACATCTACCCTTCAAAGAATTTAACCACACAACTTTGTCCTTGTTGTCTTAATCAACACCACAATCTTTCCATGGAGTTCCTAATCTTTTCAATTATATAACTTTCTTATAACTCCACAAATATCTCCTTTGGCCCTACAAATTTATAGTGATTGCATATAGAGGGTTGTATGATCTTTCATGTTTGCAATGACCTTTGCAAGTCCCTTTAATCCCATTCAATTTTCTTGTGATCGAATAAAAAGGAACACGAAACTTGAGTTCTTTCAACCCCATGGATCTTATATTGTGAATGAAGTTGTCTAAAACATCTACAATTTCGCTCGGAAATCCTTTCTTCGACGAAATTGTAGATGGTCATCAATGGAAAGCTTCGTGAGATTCCGCCAATGGAAAGCTTCGGATGTAAGACAAGACGCGTTGGTGAAAGACAGAGGCCCATCGAAGAGCAGTTTCAACTCAATCGTCGAGCAGACCCATCGTGAGAAATGATTTTTTGCCCGGACGACCATCTACGATTTCACCAGAGAAAAGATTTCCGAACAAAATCGTAAATCTTTTAGACAACTTCTATTGTGAATTCCCTTGTTTCTGTGAGTTGATGAAATCTCACAATGTCAAATGTTTTCGTCATTCAAACCATCTAAAATATTAAAAAACATATCTACCCAAAAATATTTAACTATAACTCAACATACCTACTCTTAAATATGACTAACTTATTAGAAAACAATTCAAAGATGCATAGATTTTAAACCTATGTACGCTGAAAATATTTAAATATAACTCAACATACCCACTATTTAAACCGGATCAGCTTGGAGTGAGTGAGAAAGCGATATAACGTGTCCTTTGACCAATAATACTATGTAGCGTCCACCGACACAGCGGTTTCTAGACCTCATTTGTTCAACAATTCCATGGAGATTTACATTAAAAATACAAAAAATGCCGTGTGATCGCCAACTACTCACACGGTTGCTTTCAGCTCTGGCCTTCTTATTCCCAGACCCCTCTTCCTCATTCAGCATTCACACGTTCTTGTTGGACATATATACAGAGAGCAATCAATATATACAACACTTCTCGTTGTGTGTATCCACTGTTCGTGCTGATTGGATTCATAGGAATTTCAAGCACCAGCCGAGATTCGAATCCTCGCCTCGTATTTCAGTAAACCTTGAGGTTTTTCTGCAATTTGTCGTCGCCGGTTCGAATCCCCTGATATCTAGTTTCGGTTTGAGATGGCAAAGGCGATATTCTTCATTTTCTTGTCCGGCCTGCTTCTGCTCTCTGTGTTATCCGCGGCTTTAATTGGGTCTGCGGCCGGCTCGGAGATGGACGCCTTTGGGGTTCTGTGGGATTCGAAGCCGCGATCCCGCTGCCAGGGTTTGATTGGAGAATGCTTGGAGGACGAAGAAATGCAGATGGATTCCGAGAGCAACAGGCGTATTCTGGCCACCCGGACGTACATTAGCTACGCTGCGCTGAGGGCCAACAGCGTGCCATGTACGAAGAGCGGTTCCTCCTACTACAACTGCAGATCCACCACCCAGGCAAACCCTTACAAGCGGAGCTGCACTCAGATTACTCGCTGCGCCAGAGACACTTCTTGAGATTCGAACTCTTGCCATGTTTCCTTGTATTTCTTGTTCATTTCCGTCAATTTTATTTCCACCGATATTTTACATTCGTTCGTGATCAGCGATTGCATTAATCGCCATGTATTAAAAATAACTGATTGTTACGAGAGCCGCGAGGATCTAGTTTCGAATCCTACCGTTGCTCCGCAAAGCCTTCCGGCGCCTCCGGTGCGTGAAATGTATTCATTCTGAATCTTATAACGCAAAATGTTGTAGAAACTCTGTGCTGGAACCCCACTGTTTGGATTCTTTCTGTTCTTTAAAATTATTTTATAAGAAGTTCGGGATTGGTATGAAGAACCCATCTACTCTTATATTCATATATTCGCATTTCATGGACAACCTGTTACTTCGCCTTATTTCATTCTTATTTTGTTCGTGGTAAGCCAAAATGAAATCTATAGACAAATGAAAGAATTTAATGCCAAATGCTCTGCACATCCCCAAAAAGGTTTCCATACAGCAGTAAAATGAAAGAATTAATGTTAAATGGTTAACAGAAACCCAAAAGGCTTTCCACACAGCAGTGGATTTAAAGAATTCAATGCCAAATGGTCTGCAGATACCCTAAAATTTATTGTGAAATGGTCTGCATAACCCAAAAATTTATTGCCAAACGATCTGCAGAAACCCAGAAAGATTACCATACAGCAGTGGAAATAAAACTTGAATGCCAAATGATTGGCAGATACCGAAAAGGGTTAGCATACAGTAGTCGAACTAAAGAATATATTGCCAAACGGTCTGCTGATACCCAAATGGTTTCCATACAGCAGTCCCTTGCTTATTTATAGTGGGAGGTCAACTGTTTAACAACCCCTATTTGATAGCTATGCTTTAGGAAAACATATTGCTCATTAAAAAATACACATTAAAATTTGGCGAACAGTAAGCACCGAGCGGCAAACATTAAGCATACGAGTATCGGATTTCTGCGCATTTGACCTCTGTATATAGTATATACATCCTGTATACATCCGATGGTGGATATTGTGGCATATAATGCCATTAATACTTTGCCACTAGGTGCTTATTGCTTGCCTTAATATTTGGGCACAGAGGAACTTGGGAAGACAACGTTGCCCAGGTAGCCGAATGAAGAACTAGCCAACCTCTGGTAAATTATGTCTTTTGGTGATTCTTCTCATAGGAAAATCTTGCAACACCTCTCGAAATGGGCCCATCTAGAGACAATGACAGCCGAACTAGTTAGTACTCCACTTAAAATGATTTTGATCAGGAAGTGCACCCGTTCAGGGAAAAGATGTTTCTCTGTACAAGCAAACAGGGAATGTAACCTTCACTCATGGCTCCTTTCTTGACATGTGGATGAACGATATATATTCAATTCTTCATACCACCAGTCACCTATAGATAATATTAAGCTTGTTGCTAGTCTTTCTGCCCCTAAAACTGTAGAGTCTCAAGCCCTTAACAATCTTAATGAAGTACTTCATCTTCCTAATCCCAATCCTGTCTATAATATGATCAGGGTATCACTGGTTTTGAAGAACTCATCCAGCTTATTGTTATAACTATTTATGTTATTCCTACAGCAGATGTTGTCATGACTTTCTTGATGACAAATATTGTTCTACTATAGCTTTCGGATCCTGCCATTTCATTCCTCAAGCCCATGAATGCCTCCGATGCGTAACATTTATTCATTCTGAAGCTTAAAAAGCGAAATATTTTATAGAACCTGTACTGGAACCCCACTATTCAGTTTCTTACCCTTCAAAACTATTCTGTAAAACGGGGGAGATTGGTATGAAGCACCAACTTATACTTATTTTCATATTTACATTTCATGGACAACCCGTCACTTTGCTTTATGTTATTTTCTCAAGGGAATGGCAAACCAAAGAGAAATAGAGTAATATGTAGACAAATTAAAGAATTTAATGTGAAATGCTCTGCAGACACCCAAAAACCTTTTTACACAGCAGTCAATGGGAAAATTTATGTCGAATGGTCTGTTCATATCCTATATCTTCCACACAGCAGTCGATCTTAAAAAGTTAATGCCAAATGGTCTGCAGATACCCAAAAGGGTTTAATGCCAAATGGTATGCAAATAACCCAAGTGTTCCCATATAGCAGTCGCTGGTTTGCAATGGAATATCAGCGATTTAACAACCCCAAATGCTCTGCAGATACCCAAAAGGGCTCCCATACAGCGGTCCCTTGCTTACAATGGGAGGTCAACTGTTTAACAAGCCCCCCCACTGATAGCCATGTTTTGGGAAAAGTTCTGCTTATGCATAAACATACAAATTAAAATTTGGGCACAAATATAGTTGGGAAGAGGATGTTGCCAGGAAGCTGCATGAAAAAGTAGCCAATCTCTGGCAAAATGTCTTTTCGCGATTTTTCTCAGGAGGATTCCTTGGATGATGCAAAAAGTTCTACAACTCCTTCAGAAATGGGGTCATCGAGAGACAATGACAGCCAAACTATTTCACACTCCACTCCAAGTGATTTTGATTAGAAAGTACAAGTCTCCGGGGAAAAGATGTTGCTCTGCACAAGCCTAAGTTGCACGAAACGGGGACGAAACGAATGTTGGAAACGTGACCCCCCAAATTTTGGAAACGGGAAACGCGATATATATATATATATTTATAAAATATAAACCATAAATTATTAATTACATTTAGCTGCAAGCAACATTGCTAAGTGAGAAATGTTAAATGATACAAACAAAATTTAAATCATACATGTAACATCACATTTTACTCATGAACCCAAGTCTATATCATTTCATTCATGCAAGTAGTAATATCCAGAAACAACATTTATAAATGAGGCTATATAATTTATATCCAAAATTAGCCTTTATGTATGAGGCTACAAGTACAATGTATCAAACTGTGAACAATGAAGATACTAACATAGAAATAAAAGTAAAAGATAAGCTCATACTAATAGTCATCCTCATCTTCATAGTCTTCCTCAAAAACAGAACAAGAAGCATGCTCAGCAGCAGAATGTAGAGAGTGGAAGAAGTATTTCCAATTCCACTTCTAGGTTCCTCAACTTAGTGCAACAAGAGAGATGTCCAAGTCGGCATATTTTGACTCGACATCCCAATCTGCGCAAGGCTTGTTGCTATATTCTGGGACCTGAGTGTTGAAGTCACTTGTGTGAGGAGAGAGTGAAGTGATGTTCTCTTTATAACTTTCTTCAACCTAATTAGAAGCATCTATAATTAAATTTTATTTTACAATTTAATGTATTAACCCTTAATTACCGAAATCCGTGGGCGGAAAGAGACTTTACGAGCTGGTTTTTTAAGTGACGGGCTTTTATTTGGCAGGAAACGCACCATACAAGAGAGGAAACGTGATGGAAACATGTTTCCGTTCATACGGACGCATTTCCCATTTAGGAAACGTGTTTCAGATGGACGGAAACGAGTTTCCGTCAAGTACCATACGGGTTTCCGAGTTTCAGTGAGTTTCCGAGGGTGAAATGGGTGCTAGACCCGAGTTTCCTGCAACTTAGGCACAAGCTAACAATGCATATTTCCTTCAAGCACTGAGATGAAAACTTCACTCATGGCTCCTTTCTTGATATGTGGATGAATGATATGCGTTCAACTCTTCATTCCCCTTCAGAAATGGTGTCATCGAGAGACAATGACAGCCAAACTATTTCACACTCCACTCCAAGTGATTTTGATTAGAAAGTGCAGGTCTCCAGGGAAAAGATGTTGCTCTGCACAAGCAAACAATGTATATTTCCTCCAAGCACTGAGATGAAAATCTTCACTCATGGCTCCTTTCTTGACACGTGGATGAATGATATGCATTCAACTCTTCATTCCACCAATCACCTATAGATAGTACACAGGTTATTGATAGTCCGTTCACCTATAGCTAATACAAAGGTTGTTGCTTGTCCTTCTGTGCCTTAAACTATACACACTGAAGTCCTTCACAATCTTCACGAAGTACTTCACCTTCCTAATCCTGTCTATACATATGATCAGGGTATCACTTGTTTGGAGAACAACTCATCTAACATATTGTCATAACTTTCCTGTTATTCTGACCGGTGATGTTATGACTTCTCTTCATGACAGACATTTTCTTTCTCTAACTTCTTCAGACGGGATGTTATGACTTCTCTTGATGACAAACATTTGCTTTCTATGACTTTTCAGCAGTCATTCACAAAGGATCCTAGTTCACAAACTTCCAATACAACTGTTACATCTGCAGAAGCTTGTGATCCCCAAACAAAACTGGTAGATATGCACAAGCTTCTAATCCCTCTAGCTGAAATGAGCATACAACATTTTTGGCTCAAAATCAGCTAACTGACATTGCTACTTGGGGATCTATAATGGAGATCGTGATGCCAATGTTGACTCCAATAAAGGCAAAAATTCTGAAAGATGTAATCCATATTGGAGCTTGATAAGGGGCATTCATAACGATTCATTTATGGCGAGCTATGTTGGAATCTGACAGAACAGCATATGCAAAGTTTCACGTTCATTTTTTTGGGATTGCTAAGGCTCTGGGTTGAGTCATTGAAGGAAAAAATCCCTGAAGGAAGACTTGAGAAGGGGCACTCAAACACTCAATTTCCAGCGAGCTATGTTGGGATTTGGCCAAACATCATATGGAATGTTCCTCTGGATTGACTTTTATTTTCCGATTTTCAAGGCTATAGGTTGATGTAGAGAAGGCCAAAACACCAAGGGCAGAGTAGCTCCGTTGGTAGATCTCAGACTATAGTGGAACTGTGATTTTGTCGATATCTTCGTTGTAGATAAAAAATACTTGTTGAATATGGGGTGTCTTATCCTACACCCTCCATGTTCGAAACCTAATCCTATGGGATTATGGTTCCACAATTAATTTTGTCCATATTATAATTACTTGTCAGTTTAATAAGTAGAAGATGAAGAATCTCCTTGGACTCCAACAGACCTCTTGGTAGGTGAAGCCAAAGCGTCACCTCCTCGTGTATAAATAAAGGATTTTGATCAAAGAAAAATCAATTCGGGAGTTATCTTCTCTGATAGTGGGGTATCAGAGCCTGGTGAAGACTGCAATAACTCTTGCTGCTCAACCCTGGTAATCTGCCGTCTGCTCGCTTGTTTGAGTGGTCAGTCCTGCAATTATGCTTGCCTACAAATTTTGCAACGAATCTGCCATCCTTTTTTCTGCTCTCGATCCTGCAAGATGCTTGTCATTTGTTAGTGAACGTTTCTGAAAACCAACGGTCTGCCTCTCTATCCCTCTCCTCCATGCTTTGGATCAATCTTTGTGTTTTTCTTCAGTCTCTCCGTGAATCCCAAATAACGTGAAGACCATTGAGTTCATCTACCTGCGGACTGCTCCAGCAAAACTCTAGACCTGCAAACGTTATTCTCATGCATTTTTTACTTGTGTAACATCTCCAGAAAGCCTTTTGGTGCTCTCATCTATGGATACGTGTGAGTGTTGATCAATGGATTGAACCACTCTCCAACAATATAAATACTATCTCCAAATGCGTGACTCTCTGCTATGTAAATGTGTGAAGATTCTCTGTTGGAAAGCCTATTTTTTTGTGCTGCATATCTTCCTGCGTTTAGTGCCAGGCATTGTTTCTCAACATCAACCCCAACTATCTGTGTTTTGTTTAGGGTTTCATTGTTTTGAGCGGCCTCCTCTTACTTGCTGCCGTTGATCTCTACTATTGGTGCATACATGGACTCTATCTAGAAGAGCGTGGGATCTCTCTACTGAAGCTGTGTCTCATTATTTAATTCTTTGGTACTGCGTTGAAGTATGTTGTTACGATTTGGAGCGTGGAGTGAGAACCGTGGAGTTATTCTGTTGAAGAATTTGAGTGCTAGACTCCTCCTGCGTGTATCGTGGTGCTATTCCCTTGAAGTTTTAATGCTCTTGTGATGTGACTCCCACTCTCTATCTGCGACGCCACTCTTTGGAAGAAATGCGGAAACCCTAGAATCTCTCCAAGATTGTGACTATCCTAGAGACTATTTTGAAGCTGCGTAGAGAAGGTCTGGTGATAACTTGGAGCTGCCTCTTTTTTTCCATCCTTTGGTGCGATAAGGTCTGGTAAAAACTTGTGTGTTGAAGCATTGAAGCAGAGTTTTTCTAGTTTACTATATTTGCAATTAAATCTCATAGATTGGAAGAACGACAAGTTTTGTGTATGGAATTTGGTGTGGGATAACTCGCACTCAAATCGCTTCGCTTTTCCGGCGATTTGTTCCCTAGATCCGGTTATAAAAACCGGCGAAATCGTAGTACCACCCCATTTACTACGGAACTATGCCATGGAATTGTGTCACCAAGGGTTTTGGCCCATTTTAAGACGACCCAAATCGTCGAAATTCCAAAAAAATAACTAGAAAGGGTGGAATTGTGCGTCGCCGGAAAATTTTCTATCGCCGGTGGTCGGAATACTGGGGCGATTTGAGTGCTAGTTATCACACGCCATGGAATTCCTTTGAAACCTATTTATAATCTTCCTTTGTATTGAGAGTTGCAATTTTTGAGCATATCATAAGAAAATATAGTGAAAACTTATTGCAAACTTAAAAAGTTATTGTAAATAAGGTGGCAGAGACTTAGATTTGCACCTTTTCCTCTTAAAAAAACTTTGTTTATTTGCAAGTAAAAGTCATAGAAGATGCATTCACTAACATCCATAGTTGCTACAGTACTCATTGGCAAAGACAACTACCCAGAGTGGTCGAGGAAGATCAAAGCCATTCATCTACAATGATATGTGGCATGGCGTATGTGAAGGCACCACCATTAAAACAGATGCTGGCGTGACCTTGAAAACTGACCCAAAGCCTCCAACATCAGAGAAAGAACTTGCCACATGGAAAACCAAAGACAACAAGGCATTGGCAATGATCAATAGTAAGTGGAGAGGTGAATCAACACATATAGCCTCCAACATCATGTTTTAATGCTCTGAAAAGACTGAAGGATTTGTATGATTCACATTCTGAAATGGAGGTGATTCAGCTGATGTTGAAACTCTTTAGTTTAGAAGTGAAGGATAATGATCCCATGATGGTTGCATTTGAGATCAGAGCAATCATGCATAAGATTCAAGCAACTAGCATGCAACCAGACCTTCCACTTGTTGCCTTTGTCAAGTTCCTCTATCCTACACATTCACACTACCTTGAATCACTTCAAGCTAGTGACAAGTTCAAGGACCTCACCTTCGACACCTTGGTGGAGAAAATTGTAGACAAAGAGAAAGCCTTTGGAAAGAAGACTAGTGAGCCCACTGGAGAGACCCTTTGCCTTGATCAGAAAACAAAGAACCAATCAAAAGACTCTTCCAAGGGAGAGAGTAGCAAAAAAGGACGAGGAAGAAGAAATTTAAGAGGTAGGGGGGCAGAAACAACTCAAACAAAAGACCAGATTTGAAGTGTAAGCTCCGTGAGAGAAATGGACGTGAAGTAGTGATCTAGGAGGATCTCCACCTTCAACAACAAGTCTTCAAGTAACTCTTCAAGACATCAAAAAGAAGCTCATGGAAGCTTTGAATCAAGTATTTTAATTATAGATGATTAATACTTTAGGTGAGTATGAGTTGCTCATGAATTTTTCATCTAATTTGTAAAAAAGGAAATTAAAATAAGGTGTGAGAATCAACCTCACCCTTAGTTTCCTAGTCTTAAGGGAGTGTTGAGATCTTTTTGGAAATGTAGAGATCTTCATGGAGAATGTTGAATTCATTTCTCCACCTATCCCTTGATGTGTCTCCAGATCCTAATTTAGAGGATCATGAGAGGGATATTTGTTAGAGTTTATGGTATCTCGGGATGTCCTCCATGATTCAGATGCCTTGCATTGACGTACATCAACAGTATAGGCATCAATGTGGAGTAGAGGGTGAGATACACTTTACTCAGTGGCATGAGTCCATTGGTGACTGCATGCTGGCCTTCCGGGGAGTCTTGCCTCTTGCATGCATGAGATTTGCATGGCCAATTAGTAATTAAAAGATGCATGCAAGCGTGACTTTTTGCATGCACAGATATTAGGTTTTTGTCCAACCTAATTGATCAGTGAGATTATATATAGAGGCAAGAGGTCCCCGCACGAGGCGCTTCAGTTGACTTATCTGAGAGAGATCAGTCAGGATTGAAGAGGGCGTATTAGTGCATGCAGGGCGACTTTCTGAGATAGAGAGAAGCTTCTGCAGGAGGGACAGGGGTATGATCTGAGTTGGATCAGACACCGCTAGTCCAGAGGCACTTGGTGCCTAGATCTGTGGATTGAGATAGTTCACTAGAGTGGTTTCTGCAGAGATTGTGGAGGACGAATTCCAGGGAGGGAGAAGGGCACATTACCAAAGGGGAGAAGAGCTCATTTAGAGTCCGATCTCTCGATTGAGTGTCTGAGACTTTCAGAGTAGCCTTGCCTTAGTGTTTGAGGAATGCCTGTGACGATCAGAGCTCAGATCTGCTGAGATCTAATCTTGTACGAGCATTTAACATCCAGAGGGAGGGCACACTTTTCCATGCAGAGGAAGGGCTCATTCACGAGTTGAGCAGTTGGCTTTCTTCCATAGCAAAGTAGATAAGAGCAGAGTAGTGGGAGAGGCAGTGTAGTCAGAGCTACCTAGATATAGACTCAGATGCAGATTGACAGATAGGGCACATTTCCTCAGTGCATGCATCAACTGATGCATGCAGATCTAGGGTATTGACCCGTCAGGATTGAGTGTTACATCTAAGGTAACATTGTATGTACTTGCTTATTTCATATATTGCTCTAGGCTCGAGATAGTAGAAAGCCCCACAGATTGCTGGTTTTCCCCGTTTGGGGTTTCCATGGTATATTCAGTGTTCTGTGTGTGATTGGTTGAGTATTTTAGTATTTAAGTGGTAAACAGATCTATTGCATTTGATTCTTAATTCTTTAGAGTATTATTGATTTACAGAGACTCAAATTGCTTGAGATCGCAAGGCTATCCAGAGGGAGTAGTGATCTCTGGATAAAATTTACAATATTCTCCTTAATATGTGTAATTCGCTCTTATCCATGGAGGGCTGTAAAATTCCCTCATGAGGAGAGGGAAGGGGTATGAGCTTTTGGAAGCTTTTCTTTGTTTTGGAGAGAATAAGCAAGGAGGTCTTGCTTGTACTAGTTCATGTGAGAGCTTTAGAAGAAGGCTGCCCAAGATGGGAGAGAATGCCACATGAATCTATCCATGTAAAATGCATGCATATTTTGAAGGAGAATTAATAAGAACGGTTCAATGTTTTTACGAACCTGGAGACGTAGTTAAGAGGCCCGACGAACTCCGTTATCATTTGGTTGTCGTCATTTGGTATGCGTATATTTGATTATGTTCTCACTTTGATAAGTAAATATGTCATTTCAAGTTGCACGCATAATTTTGTTCAATTGATTATGTTTAAGGATGTATAAGAATTGAATGCTCATGATTTCACAAGCAAATAAGTGTCAATAAAAGATCTTTTGTCGAAAATTTATATGATAGAAAGTTCTCAGTAAATTTTCAGATCAAGTGGTATCAGAGCAGCCTGACAATTTTGTTGGTTGTGGATCTAGTATGGAGAGTCCATGAATTATGAATTCTTCCGATTTTGTTTTTGCAAATATTTGTAAGGACTCAGTTTTTGTCGAGGGATTCTTAACTTTGGAGAAAAAGGTAAGAGAATTGTACAATGAGGGAAATGAAAGTGCCGAGTTACGAAGACAATTGCAAGTTATGACAGAAGAGAAGCAAGAGCTTCAAGAAATGTTCACAGAGATGCAGCGTGAGATGCAGTTTAAGGAGGACCTGTTAGCCAAGTATCAACAAGCTGACAATTCAAAAAGTCCTACAATAGAAGATGACAGAATTTGCACTTTTTGTCCTCATCCAGAAGAAGATTTTGTGGATACTTCCTCTTCAACATATTCAAACGGATAGAAGGATAATACCTCGAGGATTAAAGAGGAGTATTTGAAGAGATTTGTTCCCCAGTCAAAAGATGAGGTAAATAGTAATTCCACTCATTCAGTTTCTTTACCTACAAATGTTTGTTTAGGTTCTTTTGAAGAACATACTCAAGGAATTGGCATGAAGCTCTTGAGAAAGATGGGATTCAATGGAGGAGGTCTTGGCACTAATGGCCAAGGTATGGTTCGACCAATTGAGGTTGAAGAACATCCCCTATACCAAGGATTGGGATATCAGGAGACAATGTCTGGTGAAAGCTCTTGGGGAAGTTGTTTCTATTGCCACAAGCAAGGACACGCTACAGACCACTGTTGGGATTTGCACCAAGAGTTAAAACCAAAATGGTTTCAAATTCAAAAAGGAAAAAGGAAAATGAATGCATGTAGTGATTCTGAAAGAGTAAGCAAATCACCAAGCAACAGTTTAGTTAAAAAACATCCAAGGTATGATGACAATTTTAATAGCATTAAAGATGTAAATTTCTGTACTTTCTGTGGAAGAAAGAATCATAATGTTGCAGAATGCTGGAAATCTAAAGCCTATGGAAGAAGAAAGGGTGCAATAAGAAGTAAACCAAAAGAAAGAAATCCCTCTCTCCGTGTAACGAAGGAGAATGAACCTGTTCATCATCAACAATTATGGAGAAGAATTGTACAAGATCAGCCAAAGCAAGAGGAAGCAGATGCACTAATGGTTCAAGAGGCAATCCATGATGAGGCCTCTTCATCCAAAGAAGTTGCTGTCAAGAACAACCAAACTAACTAGGAGTATTCGTTCGAATGGTTGGGTAAAAAGTGGTTGTCATTTTTGCATAAATGAAATATTTCTCATGCAGTCGCTTTCTATTATTTCCACTTTCGTATATTGTTTGTAGAATTGGTAAAATGCAGAGCAGTTGTTTACTCAGAGAAATCGTCTTTGTTTTCATAAAGATGATCCAAGACTAAGTTACATATGGTTTTTAATAAAACAGGGATACTATGGCAATTTTTGAAGCAGTCGCTAATAAGCTAGGTCTGCATTTTTCTCCATTAGCGTTATGGACATATTCAGATCTTCATTTGCAATCTTCAGGACTGCGGGTTCGGTTTTGAGTTCTGTTGCGATGCGCCTACAGTGTTGATCCGTTGATAGAAATAATCCAGTGAAAATGGCCACACGTGATGATCTATGAAGAATTCTGGTACATCGTTTGTAAAAGAATTGAGGAGCAACAAAAAGAGAAGAGATATGCATTTAGTCATCCTCAATCTCAAATCTCGGCTGGGTAGTATACATGGCAGCGATCAAGCCAGTTTGGAAGGCTCGCCGATAGTTGACTCCGGCATTTGTATAACCATATGCTATGTCATATTCAGTTGATGCAAGAGCCGTGAATGCTAGATCATTGAAGAGGCATGAGACAGATTGTGCCCAAGGATTGTGCAAGCTGTGATTGTTGGGCGGAACCATATTTGCAGCAGTTGTGCAGAAGAGTGTATTGGAACAACTACGTGGAAGAGTGGTGAAACACTGCCATTGCTATTGGAGGTCCGTAGGAGGAGACCCATGTTCACTGGGTTGAAGTTGTGGAAAGGATGTATTTTAGCTAAGGCTAGTGTCGTTAAGGAAACACTGCGACTATTTTGATAACTATTCAGAGAGATTCCTTGTTAAATGGGAAGATCTGACACTTTAATCATGGTTGGATAATGATACGTTGTTGAGTTGGTCAACGGGATCTTTGTATCCAACGAAGGGCCCTCTGATGGTGGGGTCCAGCTGTTGTTCCATCATCTACAGATCAGTCTGGGCAGTGGATTGGTGTTAAAGACCAACGAGATGCTTGAGACAGTTGGTGCCCATGGTGGATGGTATGTGGCATGTACGTGTTTGAGCTCATCGTGTTCGGTGTGAGGATTGCTTTCATTTTGGAATAGTCCCTTTTGTTGCTGAACGCAACCTCTTTTCATGTGGGCCTATATTTGGGACCTTGTCATCAGGCTGGCCTTTTTGTTTGCACTCTTTTCAATGAAATGCAATATTTTTGGTGGCGCGAGGTTAAACCATAGTTGGGGGGCTTGTTACAATAAGACCGAGACCATATCCAAGTGTATCCACCATTCGACTACAGGTTCAGGCTTTGGGAGATAGTGTGCAGGTCTTTCTCCATGTTACAGAACCAAGAAATTATGGAGTGGAATTTTAGTGGGTGTTTTGTTAGAAATTTGACGACAGTTTGATCCATTTTTATACTAGTGTTTTCCATGGCGCAGGAACTAATGGCCATCTGACCGGGCCTTTTATTACTGTGTGTGGAGGAGTCTACACAGTCTATAATTTATAGTGAAACCATAGCGCCAAGGTCGAATTTCAAAGGCATAGCATGGAGTCACAGTTTGGTCTTCAACACTTGTTGATTGATTGATCACAAAGTTGAAGAGCTAAGGCTTTGTATCGGGCTTTTGCACCGATCATATGGTGGATCAAAAGACTGCGAAGGTGCAAAACAAAGTGGGACTTGACATAAGACACCACAACTTCAAAAGTTGGAGTTTGGTTATCATAGCTCTACCATTAAAAGACTCAAGGCATATGGCAGCCGAGGAATTGAGTTTAGGCGCTTACCCACGAAGCCAAGGACCAAAATATATGGCGCACACCAAACTTTGGGTAAAACTTTCATACATTTTCATACAATTTGATGGCCAATGTTTTTATAAAATAGTTTGTGTTAATCAAACCATTGAAGGCCATTTTTTTATATAATTTTTTTCCACGAAAATAAAGTGGAAAATTGGCAAAAAAATACAAGGGGAGATGAAAAAATTTCTTATGTGCACATCTTTGTAGTGGAGTTTTGAAACCATAGTGTTTACCACCAAGTGCACTTTTTCTTATGGCATATTGCCCTTAAAAATTATGATGATTGAAATTGTAAAAGGCTTGTTTAGCCACCTTAAGGAGTTGAAGAGACTAAGAGGTATTTTGTCTTATGCCTGATGCAGGAGCATCGGGGCCTAGGCAGAACAGTCGAAGTTAATCGACAGAAAGAAGGCCGACCAAAGGGAGTGCCGACGACCACTGCTGCGGGAGAGCAGATTGGCTGTCGTAGTCAACAAGTCACGCAGGAGTAGTCGATATGCGATCGACAGAAGATGCGAAGATCGAGAGTCGACAGACGATAGAGGTGCAGTGGAGACGTCGATGATTGACATGTTGTCGAATCACGACTCTGACAGGTTTTGGGCATGAGCCAAGCGAGGAGGAAGGGGTGGACTGGAGAAGCCTGAAAGTGCGAAGGGAAACCAACGGGTATGTCGAAAGCTGACGGAAGACAGTATGGTCGAGGCAGTGATAAGACCGACTACTGTAGTAGTGTCAGAAGGATGCACAGAAAATCAAGGAGAGTACTTGGCAGCCGTTCAAGGTTGCCAAGGAAGTTATTAGCAGTTATTGCAAGTGGTTGGGATCGTGACAGATGTCACCACAGGTGGAGATTGTGCAGCATGATAGAGGTGCCGACAATTGCAGGTCTGTAGGATCGGGGAGATCGACGGACAGAGGAGGAGTGTTTCGGCAGTTGGAGTCAACCTCGGGATGCGCAGCTGAGAGCAGCAGGGCAAAAGACTTGTGCGTAGGCACAAAGGAGGTAGTTCAATCACTCAGGAGAGATTGGCAGAGAGCAGAACTCAAGAGAAGATTTGTAGATTGGATAGGAGAGTCACACATCTACAGAGCGCAGAGGAGATCGAGCCATAGCTCAGAGTTCTGCAGTGAACCAGGAGAGGGTGTATATTGACACACTGAGATAGCACATAGTTACTTCTGTATTGTAATAGGCTAAGGCCGACATAGTTAGTTGTTTTACATTCCGTGCATTTTGCATTGTAACTGATTGATTTGAAGTAATAGAAGCCAGCTTCTAGCATCATGTTTACATCTTGTTTATGTGGACGCGTGTGTTGTGTGTAATCGTTAAGCAAGAACCCTTGTCGGGGTGACCTTGCGTCAGTTGGTATCAGAGCGGAAGAATCCTGCGAGAGGAAGGTGGTGATATCAACCTGACTAGGTCAAGTGGTATCAACATTGGAAGTGAATCCAGTGAGCAAGTGAGTTGAACAGCTCCAGCTGCGGTTGGGTAGAGTTGTGCACGACTTGTGGAAGTCCGGTTGCGATTGGACAGAGTGAGTTTCAACCGAGGTTGAAAATGGCTCGCAGAGGCGTTAATGTCTGAGGTGTTGGACAAAGAGCGCATGGCGCAACAGTCACAGTTGATCGTGAGATGTTTGACGAGTGCGTCCGAACAATGCGAACTTTGACTAATGAAGTCGCATCGATCAACGAAAGCCAAATGCGTGGTTGTATTCCTGATGTGTTAGACCATAACAATGAAGAGGTGGAAGCACGGGAAGCGGCAGGAAAAGAACCAGAAGACAAACTGATCAAACTTTTATCACAGATGAGAGGTCGGACAAAGATAGATGTAAGTACCTACTCAGGAAGTTTGGATCCAGAACACTTGATCGACTGGTTCAGAGAAATGGAGAAATACTTCAACATAGAGCATATCGAGGATCCTAAGCGGGTTAAGACTGCATGTTTGAGGTTGAAGGGTCATGCCTCATTTTGGTGGGACAATGTGCAGGTTGACAGAGTCAAGAAAGGCAAGGAGAAAATCAAATCTTGGGCAAGAATGGTCGCCAAGCTGAAATGGTTGTTCTTGCTGAATGACTATGTGATTTCCTTGTTTCGGAAATTGCAGAACTTTCGACAAAAAGAGATGACCGTGAAGGAATACACGGAAAAGTTCTATAGATTGTCGATAAGGTCGGGACAAACTGATGAAGGCAAAGAAGCTGTCGCAAGATATGTCAACGGCTTGAAATATGACATTCAAGACGAGTTGAGCATGTCAAGATTCATAGTGGTCTGTGAAGCCTACTAGTTATCTTTGAAGGCAGAAGAGAAACTGTCGAGGAAAACCGCATTGACTAGAGGTATGATGACTGATCGGGGTGCGAAGAATGTTTCCGCGAAAGGCCAAAGTAGCAGACACAGGACAGAAGCCGTCGAAGACAACTGATGTGCGGAAGGGATATCGACTAGAGAAAAGGCACAAGAAAACCGACACGATGGTCTAGAGACACACGGTCGAGGTGTGTATGGTCAAAGTGGTCCATCCGACAGAAAATGAGCTGACAGACCAACCATAATCTGTTCCAAGTGTCGAGGAGTTGGACACAAGGCTTATGAATTCCCAGAGAACCTACATGCTGCAGAGGAGTCGAAACCCACATGTCGAAGAGATGAGCAAGTCGACGAGAGGGCAGAGTTGGCATCCGACAGCAGCGAGGATGGAAAGAAGAAAAGTCGAAACCTGATGGTCAGGAGAACATTGGTTCAGGAAGATCGACGCGACGAGAAAGAGTCGACACAACGAAAGTCTATCTTTCGAACTAAAGTGCGAATAACCAAATGGTGTTGCAAGACCATAGTTGATGGTGGAAGCACTAAGAATCTTGTGTCGACAAAGGTCATCGACATAATAGGGTTGAAGTGTTGGGATCATCCACACCTATACAAGATCTCATGGTTACAGAAAGGACACCATGTGAAGGTGACCAGAGAGTGCCTGATTAACTTCAAGGTCGGGAAGCTTGAAGACGGTGTACTGTGCGACGTAATCCCAATGGACGCGTGCCATCCGTTGTTAGGGAGACCATGGCAATATGATCGGAAGATGATATATGATGGTTGAGCCAATACAGTCACAGTGTGGAAGAATGGCGTGCGAAGGAATCCGAGGTCAAAGCAGGAGGAGCAAGCCGACTGCAAGCAATGAAGAAGATTATGGTCGAAGTTGGAAAGATGCTTGACGAGTTTCGGAGCATAGTAGTCAACGAGGCACCGACGGGATTGCCACCAATGAGAAGCATATCCCATCAGATCGACTTGATTCTAGGGTCAAGTCTGCCAAACAAGGCATTGTTATCACATATATAGTAGTCGGGCTACCATACATTATTTTTCTGATTCCAGTACACTATTCAACCAGTTCCCTTGCATTAAGATGCTGAGATGAGCATCTACTATGGATCACTATCAAATTATGGAAAAAAGTTTTATTCGCCATGCCATGACTGAGTCTTAGGACACTTAGAGAGATGACTGATGTAGCTATTTAGCCATTTGTACAGAGAAATCAGTAGTGCCCAAAGTTATAGTATCAGTTTCAAAGGATAAATGTTGGCTCAGATGATGAGCATTCAGGTATATGACTCAGCAGGTATATTATGGTGTTATGGTTATATTGCTTTTATTTTCATTCTTATAGCATGTCTTAGCATTTAGCATCATGATGTGGCGATCATATAGATATGTGGACCAGGTTGTACTACTATATATTATATTTGTCCCTACTTAGACTTAGAAGTTCTTGGCCTATACTCATTGGTTTTAACCTCCCTAGGGAGAATAGAGGTGATCATTCCCACCATACTTTGGCTTGCTAGTGTTGGTCTCATTATTCACTATCTTCATCCATCCATGACTTACCCAGTTTGTTCATTACCTTGACTTACTACTCGACTAGTGGCATGGAGGACCTTTCCCCATTGTAGCCTCTGTATTGGATGAGATTCTTTGTTTATTGTGTCTCGACGCTGAGTTGGTGACAAAACTTACCTTTGGTGAGTTGGATTTCCTTGTGAAGTGCCCCACGTCACTAAAGATGTTGTTGGCTAAACTTGAAACTTTTAGTGTTGCCATGAATACAAAGTATGGAAATAAAATGTTGTATCTTGTATGAAAATCCCATTCATGCAATTTGTTTCTCAACACACATGAATGAAAGACAAGCCAAATGAAAATGGCTATGAAATATCAAATCTTATATCTATTGTGAAATGCAAATAACTAGGTAAACAAGCCGTCTATGACACACATGGAAGTTCTCAGGTAAACAAGTGCCTTAAAAACACACCTGTAACAAGAAGCCTTATTAAAAGTAAATCTATGCAATGTGTTTATAAACACACATAGATCAAAGGCCATGGAAAATTTAGGCCCAAATAGCAATGGAACTTAAACTCTATATCAAAAAGATTGCTGGCCTCATTTGTATTATCGATTGTGCGCATCTGTCAAGGTGAATAAACACTCTTTGAACAACATACCCATTTGTGAGACACCGCCATTCCCCGTGTTATTGCTTTTCCACTATATGCTATGGTGTGTATTCCCTTTTCCATTTCCAAGTGTCACAATGTTAAGTTAGTAAGTTATCCTTTGACCTAGCCATATTATTCTTAGCCTTCACCCTTCACTGGCAAATTGATCACAACTATGAAGTGAGTATGACCTTGAAAGTTTTGTCTGAGTAATAAATAATAATTAATGACCTATTATATTTGGATTTAGATCACCAGTAATGATTTCTATTTGTTATAATTGCTATTTGAATGGATTAGAAAGCATGTTTTAACTTTTGACACCTTGCAGCAGCTTGATGGCAGTTTGAGTTGTATTTTGGTCATGTTGACTTGGTCATACCCAGTTTGACCAAAAGTCAACCACAGGACATGAGGTGGTTGTCATAACCCAAAAATTTTGAAAAATTTAAAATTTTTAATCATAGCAATTAATGTTATTAAATGCATTCCTTGATCTGTTTGTGTTAGTTAAATGTTCATAATTATGTCTGAATGATCTGTTATTGTACTTCAATTTAAATGTGAGTTTTATTTACAGTTACTGATGGTTTTCTGTTCTGCAACCTCAAGGGGGAAAATGCCATAGCAGACTGGGCTTACTTAGCTTCCGAGCTAATGTATCAAAATGTCTCTCTTACAGATGTACAGGTACTGTGCGGGTCGCTACATTTAAATCTTTAAAGTATTAAAAGTCAGTTAGCTGTACCAATTCCTTCAGTAAAAGTCTAAGCATGTTAACCAGGTTTAGCAAGTTTCAAAAGGTAGAACTCTTCTTGCATTTATGCCAAGTTCAACTTCAGATTATGTTTTGATTTTTACTTTAATTACGAAGGACTTTTCTTATCATCAGTAATTGCAAAGATTATCTGTCAAAACCTGTCTTCTATTGTTTAAATTTTAAGATTCTGCTTTGTTTGAAATCTACTTTTTGTTTCCATTAATGATACTTGAACAAAATCTACGAGCACTTATGGAAGTAGTCCTTTATTTTCATATTTGATTGAACTCGTTGTGCATTAAGGATAACACAGGTTTATTCTTTTTCAAGCCAATATTTATGAGTTGCATAACTTGACATCCACCAGTTAAAGTTCCGTCATGAAGAAATAACAAGTCTTAAACATCTGTGCAATGCTATCTCAATATAGAATCGTCATTTATTTATGCCCTACATCTCTACAATAACTTAGAGAATTGATAGAGATATAGTATCTCTTATTCTTTCACATTAGGCTAGGGTATAAATTTTAGTGACCGGTTTGCAATTAGTATTTGATTTACTTGATAACTACCTCCTTGGCAATTTTTATAATAATTTATCATATGCTCTATGTTTGTAACAGACTCCAAGTCTTAATCTCGAATACTATTGACCAAGCAAGTTTTTATTGAATATAATACAAGGTATTAAAGACATTATTCTAGGGTTTTGATTCTTAGAAGATTGATATGTGAATTATCCATTATGAAGAATCATACAATAACTAAATTTATATGTATTATGAGTTTTTATTTAACAACAATGATGAGAATATCATCGAGATCTTTGAACTTTATTGTCATTAGCATGATTGTAATGATTGTAGGTCCAAGTATTATTGTTCTCCAATACAATAATCGAAAGCATGTGTTAACATGGGAATTTTGGCAAGTTTGAACTATGGTTTATTACCATAATTGGATATCCTTACTATGATTTTAGTTGATTGACAATAATTGGGATGTCCTCGTGGAACTATGGAGTCTCAACCCACTGCATGGAAATATTAAGCTGCTACGTGGTTAATCGAGAGCCAAGTGCTTGGTGATATAAAACATTGGACCTAACCCTACCTAATCATTTTCCTTCGCCTTCGGGCTCGGGTCTTTCTCTGCAACATCTCCAGGTCTGAGCTTTGTTGTGGCGCTGTTGATACAGCTCTTAGGCTATTACAGTTCCTTTGCTTAATGTTATCGTTTAGAAGTCTTTAGAATTGGTTGTTGACAACTATGAGTGAGTTATAATGCCTAGGGTTTATCCCTTGACTTCCTTTACTGGTCTGGTCCTGGTATAAGGATTTCGTTCAACTAGTTTTGTCACAGCTTCCACCATAGAATAAATCTTTTGCTCTGTCAGTTGCTCATTCGGTAACGAGGAAGGTGTGCTCGTGGTTGACTGGATAATTGCTGAGTTTGGAACTCCATTCGGGTTCACTGGTAAGCAATGGACATTCCTTCGTTTTTTCAGTATAAAAGAAAAAGGGTTTAACAAAATCGAAACTGTAGCTAATACTACTCTGTTGTTTGCAGGTTTTGGCTCTTCTACAAGGCGTGGATGGCACGAGCTTTGACCAAGGCCATTCCGGGTAAGCCTAGTTTTCACCATGGCACTTTTCTCCTTGTGGGTGGTCTGTAGGGTTGGGGTTTTAGTTTGACTGGAAGACACCGTGGTTACGGCAGCCATGTTAAATCGTTTAACTATATGTTTAAATGAAAAACATAAGGGTTTAACCCTGTGTTGCATTCGGGTGATACGACTTTGGTCGGTTTGGTAGCAATTTATTCTCCTTTTTGGCACTTAGGTTTTTCTGCATAAGGGTTGTATTGTAAAAATTGCTAAGAACGAAGGCTATGAGCCTGTTCTGTAAGTGAGGTTATGTCCTCGGATATTTATGTTTTGTTACCACATTTCTTCAAAAGATTTTTGGGGTTAACACCCAGGGTTTTGAGAATAAATCTTAATACAACGTACTGTCTGTAAAATGGCTTGTATATTGTCTGCGTATTCCTTTAAATTCGATGCTAGGTACAGTAGTAGGATTGTTTAAGTTTGTAAAACACTTAAAAAGTGAAGTAGTGACGCGGCTGTAGGTGAACGCATGCTCTGAATTCTCAGTGTTTTGTTTTTGGTGTGTTAAGTTATTCTATTATTATGATGATAATCCCTGTCAATGATTTGAAAGCCAAATGAATATATTTCATGATACCGAAGCTTGACAAGAAGCTAGAATGTCGTTCTGTTTGTTGGAAGAATTATAAACTAGGTTATTTCTACTGCTGGAAAACCCTTGTTGATATAATACTGTAGGGTTTACGTATCTAAACTCTGTTGTTAAACTCTTAATTTTATTCGGGGTTTTCACCCAGGTGCTGGATAATACGACTTGTTAACAGTCTCCTGTAGGTTTCGAGCTGATGTATGTGGCATATATTTTCAACTTCATGTTTTAAGATTATCAACACTGTGAAAATCTGGGCTGCGGCCGTGGTGGAATCGTGGCTTGAGATCTTGGTATTTAAATTACTGAATAAACTGAGAGGATAGGATTCCATTCTAAAATTAAAGTGGTGATTTGATTATTATGTTATTAGGAAAATAAGACTCTAACGATACTGTGAAATCATGTAAAGGTTATAACTAAAAGATTTAAGCTTGATAATGAGCTAAATATAATGTTTCGTTATATCGTTTTATGACTCTATGGTAAAATGGAAGTTTAAGAAAACAAATAAAAACTATTTGTTTAAGCTCGACCTCGAGCTAGATACTGTTCTGTTTTTGTTTCTTTTGTTTAAAAGTTAGTAGCTAGGTTAAGCTCTGCCAGTGGTTTCTTGTTGTAGAAACTGGAGAGATAGGGTTTTGATCGAACTCCACAGTCACAATTTTTGTTTAGTTAAATATTCAGTTTGTTATGACTAAGGCTCTGTTGAAATAGTTAATTAAATGAAAGATATACTATACTGTTGTGTGGTTCGATGCTGAGTCAAATTAGGGTTCTGCTAGTCCTTTCGTATGTTCAGACAACAACTAAATAAACCTTCTGTTGTAAATTGGCTCATTCATTTGTGTGACAGATAATGATTTGTATATTTGTTAACTAGGGTTTGTATCTTTATAAGCTATTCTAATTATAGCTACAACTTCTTCTGCAATATTATCTATGATAATATTATTACTGTAGTTTATATGGTTATACTTATTTATGTTCCTATGATTATTTTAACGAGTTTATATTTCCAGAACAATATTTACTGTATATTGAAACTCTACTTATCTATTTAACTATTGTATTAAACCAGGTTTAAGAATCACAATAACATCCTATTACTTACAATAATAACAATGTATAGCAAGCATTAAAAATACCTTAACCGTAAGATAATAATGATACTAGGGAATTGCTGAGACGCAATAACTCTGCAGAATCTATCTATTGATAATTCAGGGATGCTAACTTTTACTGAACTAATTATTATTCAGACATAAAGAAGTTAAACATAACATACATTCATTTCTACTTAATAAACAACAGGAAAAGGTGGCAGAACCTGTTTCAAACTGTGGACAACAACAGCAATGGGAGGCTGTTCCTCCCTACCAACTCCTGGAGAGTGCCCAGACAGCACTTCTCAGGACCCCCGAGCTTGCTATGGTCTCCCTGGCTGGAACTAGGTGCAGCAAACAATTCTCTCAGCCCAAACAACTACAATGGAACCAAGTTACTGCAGCATTCCTCTCAAACAAATTCTTTACTGTATAATTCCCTCTTCCTCAATGGGGCTCCTGAATAACATTCACCTGAATGTATTCTCCCTCCAGAACAACTGCACCCCCAGCTCAGTTCATTGAGTACTATTTAAAAGATTACCTAGGTCTTTATTGGGTTAACTGTCAATTAATGAGCCACCTGCTCAGATTCCACTTTCTTGGGGAATCATGACCCCAAATATAGGGAAGTTGCCACCTGCAACTTAGGAAGTGTTTGAGGATGCTGCCACTTGTCATTTGCCTTTCCACCTAGTTCCATCCACCAGTTTGACCAGTAACCTCTTTTTAACAGCTCTCCCATGCTGTTGTCTCCATAATTTATTTATTAATAATAAAATATTCAGAATTACATTCCATTTCTAGTGACTCTGCTGAGTCATCCATTCCTACTTAGCATTAAATTTAACATAATGTTTCAGGAATATAATGAAATAATTACATAATTTTTACAAAATTGGGGTATGTGACAGTGGTAGACCTTAGATGATACAGACAGATGATATATGGTCTGGTACAGGTCACCATGGTGGGTTTATGTAATGGTTTCAGGACTATGATGATGATTTGTGCTTTTCAGCACTTTTACAGGTTATTATTATTTGGTCTGCCGGATATGATGAGTATTAATTTTTGATCATGTAGAGGTATATATGGTGTATGAGTAGACACTTTACATGAATTTGGACCTTCTGAGTCCAATGAGACAGTTTGTTTTCAGTTCCGGGCAGTTACAATGATTTTTAACCTCAGTTGGCTATCCTAGTGCAGTTTTGGCTTGTCAGAGGCCCTGTTAGAGCAGTGATGAGATTTGATGGGTTCACCTAGAGCTTTGTACATCGAGGGGATCGTCCAACCACTTGTTATTACCATATTAACCCCCTCCCAGACACGTTGGTGAGCTTACCTTGACAACGCATGCACTCTAGGAGGTAGTTTGGGCAGTTTCACATTTCCCGAGGCAGTCTAGAAATGGTGAAAATGGCTACTGAGGAATTCGATTTGGGTTACTAAGGAAAAGTTTTGGCATGATATGATTAGTGATGATGAGTGGAATGTCTTCCACACCTTCTCCAACGGTTTCAGCGTCATCGGGGCCCACACCCATCACTTTCAACATTTTATGATGATTTCTGGAGCCTTCCAAGGCTCACGACTTTCCTAGAGAGGCACGATTTGGTGTCTAGAGTGATTATTTTATATTATTGTGCTATGGGGATTGACCAAGGGTGTTAGAAATTACCCCTTGGACCCACCATGAGCTATTACTTATGTTTTATCATTGACATTTGGTGGGACCCCCTTATTATGGGAGATTTGTCCATTATTATATTGTATTATTGAGTTGATCCATGTATTGTATTGTTGAGCTCATCTCAACCATTGATTAGATATTTTGATCTTTTAATCTTATCCACTCATTCAAAAAGTGGTTAGGATTGTGGCTTATCTCCATCCTATTTAAAAGAGAGAGCTTCTCATTGTAAATGAGACTTTTGGCTCTAGATTATTGGAATATAAATTATTATTGCATCTATCTGTTGTGTTTTGGTGAATGCTTTTGGAGTTCGTTCGTTGATTCTTTCTTTGCACTGGGTTTTTGGAGATCTTGTCTTGCTATCTTTTGTACCACGCTTTTGTCATCTACAGGTGGAGGCCGAATTGGTTCAAGGAGGACGTATTGGTAGGGGAGGACCTGTTATCACACAACTTGTAGTTGCCCCTAGTGGTATCCCATCCGGGACGGTAGAGGAGATAGGCAACTAAAGAGGTGACCCAAGAGATGCCACAGTTCCCAATGCAAGGTGGGAGTCACGTCAACCGAGGCACTCTTCACTTTCGATCAAGGTGAAACAAGACCTAGGGGGAGACCCTATAACCAATCACAGATGATTGGATCCAAACAAAGGTGTCTAAGGATGAGTAAATGATGAGTTACGGAAACCAATGCAAGGTTGAGTGGACCTAGAAGTTAAAGTATGGTTGAAGGTGGTTTGAGAGATGGTTAGAGTTTCAACCAATGTATGATTTAGGCCACATAATTAGGTATAATGACAAGGTATAGTACCATATGCTACACAAGTGGGTCCTACGTTCTTGGGATATGTGAAATGGCTTAAAGTGGACCCACAAGGTGAAATTAATGGATGCAATTGGCACTAGATGATATGTAATGAGTAGATCTATGGATCTAAGTTGAATTTAGGAGTACCCATGTACCGGATTTAAGGTTTGACACAATTCCCAAGGAGTGCGACTTGCTTTGAGGAGGACTAGTGCCTTGTTGGATGGGCTAATGGAGTCAAAAGGTATGTCAAAGTGTAGATCGGGACACCTAGAGGTCAAGTCAAGTGGGCTAATTGAGATAGAATGGTTGGATCTTGCTAGATCTAGGTTTTCATGAAATGACCCAAGTGGACCACAATCCCTTAAAACAAGGAATGCTACCCCCAAGGCAGATCGTCACAAAATGATACTCTAGACCTAGGTTTCAAGGTATGCCCGTTCCAAATCCACAAAAATCTCAACCACCCACGTCCTCAAAGTGGGCAAACTCACTCACCCAAGGGAGTGCGACCTTGCTCAAGGAGGGCTAAAAGATAGATAAGGTGGGCCAAATCAAGCCCAATGGCCACCAAACTGTAGATCCAAGTAGCTTATGCACCGATCTATGTGGATCTAGAAAATCAAGTCAATCCAAGGGTTAGATCTTACTAGATCTGAGTTTTAAGATGCCAAGTAGTTCAAAAGGGGGTTTTAATCCCTTAAAATGTGGAATGATGCCCACAAGGTAGAAATCACCAAAGTAACAGTCTGGGGGTAGGTTATCAAGTGTGTAGATTGCAAATCAAGTGGGATCTCACCTACCCATGTGCTAGTCTAACCAAACAAGCCTCTCCAAGGAAGTGCGATTTGGCTCAAGAGGGCTTTATTGCCTTGAAAATGTGTCAATTTTAACCCAATCACCACCAAACTATAGATCCCACTAGGGGTGGATGCTATAGAGGCGGGTTTTTAATATCTCTTCAAAAGCAAGGCTAGGTCTAAGTAGATCTAAGAAAAACCAAAATGAGGGTTTTGATCAATTAGGGTTTTTATGATCTAGAAATTATGGATGATTCAAGGAAGAAGAAGATCATACCTTTGGAGCATACCTGGATGAAGAGATGAATGCTAGTTGAGACGAGGATTACTTTTTCCAAAGATCAAATGGAGAATTTTTTAATCCCTCTTGCCAAATTGATTTTTTCCAAGCCACGTATGAGCCCCTCTAACCTATCAAAACCAAGGAGCAAAGCATCAATCAGTTTAACATGTAGAGGGTAGATACAAGCAAGAAAGAGATAAGCAAAGAATAGTTGGTGCAAAGACAAAACCACTCCCTGTTTAACCCAAAACGTCCTTCTCCAAGCTCGAAGGGCAAGCCTCCCCACCAATTCGCACTTGTTGAAGAAGTCTTCTCCACCTGTAAAAAGATATGGCAAATATGCAAGATAGCTACAATAGATCCTCCAGTGCAATGGACAAAAGCATTTACAATCGAAGCAACCAACATCCACTCCAATCCAAGCATGTACTCCAAAAGATAGAAATTTTATTCCAAGAGCCAAGAGCTAAAAATCTTTAGATGATTTTACAATGAGAGGCTCCCTCCTTAAATAGGATGGGGAGAGAGCATAATCCTAACCACTTTTTACATGAGTGGCTAAGATTAAAAGATCAAAAGATCTAATCAATGGTTGAGATGAGCTCATTAATAAAATACATGGATCAACCATAAAATATAATAATAAGTGGATAAAATTGCCCTAGGAGAGGGGATCCCACCAAATCATGATGACAAAATATAAAAATAAGCTTATGGTGGGTCCAAGGGGTAATTTTATCCACCCTTGGTCAATCCCCATAGCACAATAATAACAAAATAGTCATAAATATACCAAATCGTGCCTCTATGGACAAATCGTAGGCCTCCAAAGACCTCAGAAATCATCAGAAAGTGCCATAAGTGATGGATGTGGGCCCCGATGAAGCTGAAACTGCTGGAGAAGGTGCGGAAGACATCCCACTCATCATCACTGATCATCCCATGCAAAAACTTTTCCTCAGTATCCCAAATCGAATTCCTCTGTAGCCATTTCTACCAATCCAAAACTGCCTCAGGAAGCATGTACCTGTCCCAAACTACCTCCCGGAGTGCCTGCGCTGTCAAGGTGAGGGCACCAGTGTGTCCGGAAGGGGGGTAATATGGTAAAAACAAGTGGCTGGACAACCCCCTCCATCATCAGCTCCCTAGGTGAACCAAACAAAAATCATCTCTGCTCTGACAGGGTCTCCGACAGACCAAAACAGCCTGCCGAGGCTAAATCATCACCGTAACTGCCCGGAACTGAAAATAGACTATCTCATTGGACTCAGAAGGTCCAAAAATATCCAAGATGTGTACTCATACACCATATAGCTCTCTGCATGATTATATAATATACCCAATATACTGGAACAGGTGAAATAATAATAATCTGTAAATGATCAAATAATGCTGAAAACCATAGATCATCATCATAAACCTGTATCTGATGCATAGAACCATCATGTACATGTACACAGACCATATATCATCTACCTGTGTCATCATAAGGTCCAATAATCTCATGTCCTGTGATTGACCTTGGTCAAACTAAGTTTGACCAGGTCAATATTGACCTAATATAACTCAGACTACCATCTGAAGCTGCTGCAAAGTGTCAAAGGTTAATGTATGCTCTACAACTCATTCAAATAGCAATTATAACACAAAGTAGTCATTACTGGCGATCTAAATCCAAATATATATTGTCATTAATGATTTATATGACTCAGACTAGACTTTCAGGACCATACTCAGTTCATAGTTGTGATCAATTTGCTAGTGAAGGGTGAAGGCTAAAAATAAACTGGTTAGGCCATAGGGTGACTGACTGACTTAACATTGTGACACTTTGGATATGGGAAAGGGAATACACACCATAGTATATACTGAATGAGCAACAACACAGGGAATGGCGATGTCTCACAAATGGATAAGTTGTTTAGAGAGTGCTTATTCAACTTAGGCTTCATGTCTACATCAAGTTGATCCAGATTCATTAGGATCATTCAATTTCATTTCATGGCCTTTTTGGCCTACATAACCCTTCAGATCTCAGGTGTGCTGATAAGCACAACTAGTTGCAGCTTGCATCCAGGGCATGTTTTTCATACATATAGAAGGTCAGCAATTGTTTTTGGACCTTTCTTATACTCTTCGAGGAGTATTTTTCAGCAGTTCATCGCTCTTGCCTTTTTTAGTTTCCATGGGCGAATTTAGAAGTTTCCACAAGTAGTACATGAGCTTTCAGTTTTAGCCAACAACATCTGAAGTGACTAGGGGGAGTTCGAGCCAATGCCAAACATCGGGACAACCGACCAGAATGATTTAGGCCTACAATCCAACTCACCAGAGGTAAGTTTTGTCACCAACTCAGAGCCGAGACACAATAAACAGGGAAGCTCATCCAATACAGAGGCTACAGTGGGGAAAAGATCCTTCATGCCACTAGTCAAGTAGTAAGTCAGGGTGATAAACTAAAAGGTAGGTAATGGATGGATGAAGACAATGAGTAATGGAGCCAACACTAGCAAGCCAAGGTATGGTGGAATGATCACCTCTATTCTCCCCAGGGAGGGTGAAACCAATGAGCATGGGTAGTGAACTTCTAGTTTTAAGTAAGGACAGTAGAATATATATATATAATAAGATCAACCAGGTCCACATATCTATATGATCACCAGATCATGACACTAAGTGCTAAGACATGCCATAAGAATGAATATAAAAACAATATAACCATAACACCATGATATACCTGCTGAGTCATATACCTGAATGCTCATCCTTTGAACCATCATCTGTCCTCTGAAACTGCTACTGTAACTCTGGGCATTACTGACTGCTCTGCATAAATGGTATAATGGCTACATCGGTCATCTCTCTGAGTGTCCTGAGACTCAGTCATGGCATGGGGACTACATATGCTGTCCAAAATCTGATAGTGATCCATAGATAGCTACTTATCTCATCATCTCAAAGTAGAGGAACTGGCTGAAGAGTGCTCTGGAATCTGAAAAATAATGTATGGTAGCCCGACTGCTATATATGTGATAACATCTGGCTCCAGCTGGGACAAGTGCTATAAGGGAGAGAGCGCTTTAGAACCTCAGAATCTCTGGTCTCGAACTGCTCTGCATCAATCTTCAATCCAGCACTGCACCATCATTATTTTCAGCTTTTATTTTTCACCTATACCTGCACTCACAAACACTAGAATACCTCATGGAGCATGTATGGGAAAAATATAAAATAAAACTGAAAATGAAATCTACTCTAAAACAGAAACTGAAATGCATAAAAGAAAAATTTAAACTAACATGGCATATATTATTTATTCATCATTCATTATTTTATTACTGTGCAGGAGGAAAAGAGAACTTTTTTAAACAGGCAATCTCAATTGCACAGGCAGACCAAAAATGTAAACAGAAACTAAAAAATTCTTTAATGCATGCAGGAGAAGAGACAAGCTTAGGAAGGAGCAAGGCTCAACTCAATCAAACACAAAGCAAGAAGAAAAGCAAAAGGGGCAATACTCATCACACAGAAAAAAGAAAAAGCACACAAATCCTATTGCTCAAGTGAGCTTATTCAAGACCTACCTATTCTACTCTAACCAGTCAACACAAATGCTAGGTAAAATCATAAATCCAGTGCAACCATTCATCAAACAGATTAGTGATTCTTCTTTGATTTTTGTTGATAAAACAAGTCAAGATTGGATTAAAAATTAATGAAATTGAGAGCACAATCTTCCTGACTTGTTCAGAAACTGAAGAAGGATTTGAACAGAACAAAATGAAATCATGCCATGGAGATGACTGATTAATGCAGCCATCCTCCATCCAAAAATTGATAGGATCATAAAATTTATGCAAGTTGTTGTTTAAAATGGATGGAAGAAAAATATAAGGCATATGATTCAAATTCCTTTTACACAAACTGACTTCCTTATTCACATCTCTAAAATATTCAATTTGACTCTCTTTGGGACTGATGATCAAATAAAAACCAAGTGGGGACAAATTAAAGCTTAGGAGACGAAAAATAAAAATCAAGCCCACTTGATTCTCAAAAATAGAGAAAAGATGAAATTGATCTTTAAACACCTTTTCTAGCCACCAAGAATGATTGATAACTTGACAACAAGCATCTTGGTTCCAAAGTGACTGAAAAGGGAAATGAAGTGCCTTTTCTCCAAACATGTAACCAAGCTTATACTTCCTAATGAAAATTTCCAAGGAAAAAGATTGACTAGAGCACCAACTTGAAGATGATTGAAAGAGTTGGGAAAGAAGGGTGGATTGCAAATATGAAAATTCCCCCAAATGAATAAATAAGTTTGACTTGGATTTTGACAAAAGAAAGCACTCTTTACTGCAGGAATGATTTTAATCTTTTGATCAAGTTTAATATTTACAATCTGAGGACAAGATTGACCATAGATATCTAACTCTAAGTTATCTTGATTAAGGAAGGAAAAAATTAAAGACTCATTATAAGAAGTGGAACACATATTAGAGCATCTAGTGTGATTCACTAATTCATCCTCATCTTGAGATTGACCTTCTATTGATTCATCAGTAAAATTATAAGAGGATAAGTGATCATTTTCATTTAATTGATCAGGGGGAAAATCAACAAGCTCATTTAAAATATCCTGATTATTTGCACAATGATCATGCGAAAGCACTACAAAAGGGTCTTGGTCAATGTTTCCATCTTCTTCAATAAGGTGATAAGGAATTGAATGATCACTAAAGATAGAATGACTAATGAGTTCCTCCGAAGGAGGAACTTCAATAGACTTGTTGATTAAAGGCTTATCCTCAAAAATTTCCTCAAGATCAGGACTAGGGCTACCTAAAAAGGAATTTGAAAAATTATGATTTATACAATGATTATGGATTTGACTTTCAATCGACTCAAAAGTGGAAGACTTATACTCAAAAGAAATTAGGCCAGAGGGGTCATCTCCGGATGTTGACAATTCACTTGATATTTGATTATTAATTGATTCAACAATAGGGTCAAAAAGGGAAAGGTTTTGATTTGAAAAATATATATCATCGGATTCACTTCCCCATTTTTCTAAGAAATTTTGCTCAAACATGTCATACCCGAAAATGTTATTGGGCTTCAAATTTAAGAACCAGATCTCAGCTCTTTCTTTGAAGGACAAAGCCAATAGTTTCAGACACACATCCTCATGGGTTATGGATAAATCTTTAATAATTTCCCTAAAAAATTCAAGGTGTCTTTTAGCAGATACTTCATGACTTCCAGCAAATTTAGACAACCTTTCACGAGCTTTATGAGGGATTTGATAAGGATACCCAACAATTTTTGAGAAGTCAAAAACTTTCAAGTGACCAAAAGTCCTAGGCCGCTCAGAAGCAGCCATGGATGGCAAAAATTTATATTTTAAACTTTTTATTTTTATTTTTTATTTTTGATTTTTTAAAATCAAGAACCTAAATACAAAATGATGCACCCCATGGGTTCTAGATAATTATAGGATCGATCACCAGTGGAGTCGCCAGGTAGATTTTAAAACTCTTCTACCAAGATGTATGTCGTTTCAAGTGCAGGGAGAGAGTGAGACAAAACAGGTATGATGAACCAAGGTAGGCCTCTACCTCCCTGGCAACGGCGCCAAAGATGTTAATGTTGGCAAAGAGAACGGGGGGTAGAGCTTGAAAATATATGTCGAACTAGGGTAGGCCTCTACCTTCCCTGGCAACGGCACCAAAGATGTTATCACACAACTTGTAGTTGCCCCTAGTGGTATCCCATTTAGGACGGTAGAGGAGATAGGCAACTAAAGATGTGACCCAAGAGATGCCACGGTTCCCAATGCAAGGTGGGAGTCATGTCAACCGATGCACTCTTTGCTTTAGATCTAGATAAATCAAGACCTAGGGGGAGACCCTGTAACCAATCAAAGATGATTGGACCCAAACAAAGGTTCCTAGGGATGAGTAAATGGTAAGTTACGGAAACCAATGCAAGGTATAGTGGACCTAGAAATTAAAATATGGTTGAAGGTGGTTTGAGAGATGATTAGTGTTTCAACCAATGTATGATTTAGGCCACATGATTAGTTATAATGACCAGGTATAGTACCATATGTTACACAAGTGGGTCCTACTTTCTTGGGATATGTGAAATGGCTTAATGTGGATCCACAAGGTGAAATTAAGGGATGCAATTGGCACTAGAGGACATGTAATGAGTAGATCTATGGATCTAAGTTGAATTTAGGAGTACCCACTTATTGGATCTAAAGTTTGACACAATTCCCAAGGAGTGCGACTTGCTTATGGAGGACTAGTGCCTTGTTGGATGGGTTAATGGAGTCAAAAGGTATGTCAAAGTGTAGATCAGGACACCTAGACGTCAAGTCAAGTGGGCTAATTGAGATAGCATATTTGGATCTAGCTAGATCTAGGGTTTCATGAAATGACTCTAAGTGGACCACAATCCCTTAAAACAAGGAATGCTACCCCCAAGGCAGATCGTCACAAAATGATACTCTAGAACTAGGTTTCAAGGTATGGCCGTTCCAACTCCACAAAAATCTCAACCACCCACTTCCTCAAAGTGGACAAACTCACTCACCCAAGGGAGTGCGACCTTGCTCAAGGAGGGCTAAAAGATGGATAAGGTGGACCAAATCAAGTCCGATGGCCACCAAACTATAGATCCAAGTAGCTTATGCACCGATCTATGTGGATCTAGAAAATCAAGTCAATCCAAGGGTTAGATCTTACTAGATCTGAGTTTTAAGATGCTAAGTAGTTCAAAAGGGGGTTTTAATCCCTTAATATGTGGAATGATGCCCACAAGGTAGAAATCACCAAAGTAAAAGTCTGTGGGTAGGTTATCAAGTGTGTAGATTACAAATCAAGCGGGATCTCACCTACCCATATGCTAGATCTAACCCAACAAGCCTCTCCAAGGAAGTGCGATTTGGTTCAAGAGGACTAAATTGCCTTGAAAAGTGTGTCAATTTTAACCAAATCACCACCAAACTATAGATCCAACTAGGGGTGGATGCTATAGAGGTGGGTTCTTAAGATCTTTTCAAAAGCAAGGCTAGATCTAAGTAGATCTAAGAAAAACCAAAATGAGGGTTTTAATTAATTAGAGTTTGTGACCAATGAAGAGAGAATGGATGGAAAGAAGCACATACCTTGTAAATCTTACCTCAATTGCTTGTGGCCACCTTGCAAATTGATAGCATTCTCCTATGTATATATTCAAGAATGAGATCCAAGAGCTCCAACCAAAACATCCTCCTCCAAGATAGCCAAATCGTCCTCCTCCTACAAGACAAGATCAAAGAAACAAGTCAAGTAAGATGATTATTAAAATGATAGAAAGATGTAATAGAAAGCATCAACTATGTCACGAAGATACAATAATGATACTCCTTGTCACAATATCAACCCAAGAGAGAATATGTGGATCCCTCCAACAATAACCCTCAAGAAATCGCCCTCCTCTCCATCAATTCGACTTTCCTGCAAGAAAACTAGTAGAAGCACCAAAATCCACAATGATACATAGAAGATATACTATATACTCAATATGCAAGAGAATCCACAAGACAAGAGAGATATGCTCCACAAAGAAGTGTTCTATTCCAATATTCCAGAGCTCCAAAGGTGAGCCATACAATAGGGGGTCGACTCCTTATATAGGATAATAAATACCAAAACCCTATACCACTTTACAATACTACATCAAATGAGTGGTTGAGATTAAAAGATCTCAATACATGATCAATGGCTAATAATGAATCATAACAATATATCACATGGATCACCCAATATAATGATGACGTCATAGTGTAAAATAGTCATGGAGGGTGACGTCATCCACTAGAGGGGGTAAAAGTACCAAAGCCCACCTCATAATGACTAAGACATGACATAAGAAGCACATGGTGGGGCTAGGAGGCATCAATCCTTACTAGCTCATCCCCCAGGCACAATAAAATAATAAAATATGTCCAAGATAATATAAATGATCAAATCTGTCCTCAAAATCTGCGATAGACAAGCAGTAAAAGACCTCCTATGATCACTGTGGGCCTACCCACATGGTGAAAACTGGCTGGAAGATAGTGGGATCACCCTGGAAGACCTCTGTGAAAACCAAATGCCAAAACCTTGCCTCAATTGCCCAAATCAAATTCCTCAGTGACCACTTTATCCCATTTTTTAACTGCCTCGGTAACTGTGAAAGTGCCAAAACTGCCTCACAGGGCATCTGCACTGTCCATCTGAGCCCACCAGGCTCTCCAGAAGGGGGGGTAAATGATAAAAACAAGTGGCTGGACCACCCCCTCCTCATACAGCGCCCTAGGTGAACTGGCCTCTCATGGCCCCTGCTGCTCAGAAGTGCCCGGAACTGAAAGATAAGTGTCTCATTGGATCCAGAAGACCCAAATCCACTAAGATTGTGTACTCATACACCATGGGTTGCCCTAATGGGCCAACTGTAGGGTCCACCATATATGGACAGTGCATAATCTGATGATATGAAGTAATAATAAAAACTGCTGAACTGCATCAATCATCATCTGAACCATATGTCCATCATATGATATCATCATCGAGTATGTGGGACCATCAATCATCATTAATAGGCATATATATATGGCCCACATCATCACGGATCCCAATAATATACAACCAAGGATAAATCACATCAGTAGACTAAGACATGCTTCTTTAATCATTCTCACAGCCAAGCTCAAAGTATAACATCCATTCAGTGGCATTAATCAAGTTAGTATATTCCTTTGTTATATAAAATTACTTGCACAATAGTTCAAATGACAAACTCACCCATTGGACATGGTCAAACTGCTAGTGAAGGATGAAGGCTAGGAACAAGGTTGGGCCAAGGGGTTGACTTGTCTAACTTAACTCAAAAATACTTTGGACTGGGAGAAGGGGGAAGCTACAAACTTTGTGCTTGGACAAAATAACACGGGGAATGGCTGTGCCTCACAAATGGATAAGTTGTTTAGAGAGTGCTTATTCAACTTAGGCATCATGTCTACATCAAGTTGATCCAGGTTCATTAGGATGATTCAATTTCATTTCATGGCCTTTTTGGCCTACATAACCCTTCGGATCTCAGGTGTGCTGATAAGCACAACTAGTTGCAGCTTGCATCCAGGGCATGTTTTCATATACATATAAGGTTAGCAATTGTTTAGATATAGCTTTTAAAAACTATTGCTTTTTGGACCTTTCTTATACTCTTTGAGGAGTATTTTTAGCTGTTCATTGCTCTTGCCCTTTTTAGTTTCCATGGGAGAATTTATAAGTTTCCATAAGTAGAACACGAGCTTTTAGTTTTAGCCAACATCTCAAGTGACTAGGGGGAGTTCGAACCAATGCCAAACATCGGGACAGCCGACCAGAATGATTTAGGCCTACAATCCAACTCACCAAAGGCAAGTTTTGTCACCAACTTAGAGCCGAGACACTGAACATACAAGGATGCGGTCCAAACACAGAGGTAGAAAAATGGGGAAGTCCTCAGTATCAGAAAGTCAAATGAGACAGGTCAAGGTTTAAAGTCAAATAGGAAAGTCATGTATGGATGGAGTCAAGTAGAAATGGAGCCTACACTAGCAGACAACTGGTGTCAGGAAAGACCATATCTATGTAAGGTGGAAAACCAGTGGGTTTTGTCAAACAACCTAAATGTGCAAGCAATTGTCCATTTTATGATTTATAGTTCATTTTAAACAGTTTGCCACATCAGGAATAATATACCAAGCAGATGCTGTGAACATGACTAAATCAACAAGATAATAATCCACAGTCAATGATAAAATATCCATAGATCATACAACATCATCATAGTAATAAACATCATATACTATCTGAAACACTGCTGCAATACATCTCTAAGCACTGAACTGAAACTGTATGGGATAAAGGGTCACATCGATCATCAAATCTGAACTCTCACAGCTCAGCCTTGACACAAGGTCTAACATAAGTCTGAATAATACACTGCTCTGATCATGAGTGATCACAAAATATACAATCATCATAGCCATGCTCTGAATAATGGAAGCTCTGGAATGTGCAGATATCTGTTAAACAAGAATAGTAGCCCTACTACTATGGTGTGATAACATCTGGCTCCAGCTGGGACAAGTGCTCTAAGGGAGAGAGCGCTTGAGAATTTCAGAATCTCTGGTCTCAATTTGCTCTGCATCAATCTTCAATCCAACACTGCACCATCCTTGCTTTCAGCTTTTATTTTGCACCTGTTCCTACGTTCACAAACACTAGAATATCTCATGGAGCATGTATGGGACAAATATAAAATAAAACTGAAAATGAAATCTATTCTAAAACAAAAACTGAAATGCGTAAAAGAAAAATTTAAACTAACATTGCATATATCATTTATTCATCATTCATAATTTTTGTTACTGTGCAGGAGGAAAAGAGAACTTTTTTCAAATAGGCAATCTCAACTTCCACAGGCAGCCAGAAATATAACAGGAAATTAAAATTCTTAAATGCATGCAGGAGAAGAGACAAGCTTAGGAAGGAGCAAGGCTCAACTTAATAAAAAATACAGACAAGCAGACAATCCAAGCAGAAAAGAAAATTTGGCAACTCATCACACAGAAAAAGAAAAAGCACACAAATCCTACTGCTCAAGTGAGCTTATTCAAGACCTACCTACCCTACTCTAACCAATTATCACAAATGTTAGGTAAAATCATAAATCCAGTGCAACCATTCATCAAATAGGTTAATGATTCTTATTTGATTTTTGAAAATAGAACAAGTCAAGATTGGGCTAAAGATTAACAAATTTGAGGGCACAGTCTTCCTGACTTGTTCAAAAATTGAAGAAGGATTTGAATGGAGCAAAATGAAATCATGCCAAGGAGAATATTGATTGAAGCAGACATCCTCCATCAAAGAACTGATAGGATCATAAAATTTATGTAAATGATTGTTTAAAATTGATGGAGGGAAAACATATGGCATTTGATTTAATAAACTACTTTCCTCATTCACTTTACTTGCATATTCAATACGGTTCTTCTTGGGACTGATGATCAAATACAAACCAAGTGGGGAGAAATCAAGGCTTGAAAGAAAAAAAATCAAAACTAGACCCACTTGATGCTCAAAAATGGAGAAAAGATGAAATTGATCTTTAGACACCTTTTCTAGCCACCAAGAATGATTGATAATTTGACAACAAGCATCATTGTTCCAAGGTGACTGAAAAGGGAAATGAAGTGTTTTTTCTCCAATCATGTAATCGTGCATATACTTCCTATTGAAAAATTCCAAGGCAAAAAATTGACTAGAGCACCAACCCAAAGATGATTGAAAGAGTTGGGAAGGGAGGGTGGATTGCAAATATGAAAATTCTCCCAAATGGATAAACAAGTTTGACCTTGGACTTTGACAAAATAAAGCACTCTTTACTCTATGAATGATTTCAAGCCTTTTATCAAGTTTAATATTTACAATTTGAGGACAAGATTGACCATAGCTATCTAACTCTAAGTTATCTTGATTATGGATGGAAAAAATTAAAGACTCATTATAAGAAGTGGAACACAGATTAGAGCATCTAGTGTGATTCACTAATGCATCCTCATCTTGAGATTGACCTTCTATTGATTCATCATTAAAATTATAAGAGGATAAGTGATCATTTTCATTTAATTGATCAGGGGGGAAATTAACAATTTCATTTATAATATCTTGATTAATTGCACAATGATCACGAGAGATCACCACTAAAGGATCTTGGTCGATGCTTTCACTTTCTTCTTCTTGAATAAGGTGATAAGGAATTGAATGATCATTAAATATGGAATGATTAATGAGTTTCTCTGAGGGAGGAACTTCAATAGACTGACTGACTAAAGGCTCATCCTCAGAAATTTCCTTAGGATCAATACTAGGGCTACCTAAAAAGAAATTTGAAAACTTATGATTTATACAATGATTATGGATTTGACTTTCAATCGACTCAAAAGTGGAAGACTTATCCTCAAAAGAAATTGAGTAGGAGGGGCCATCTTCGGATGTTGACAATTCACATGATGTTTGATTATTAACAGATTCAACAATAGGATCAGAAAGGGGAAGGTTTTGATTTGAAAAATATATATCATTGGATTCACTTCCCCATTTTTCTAAGAAATTTTGCTCAAACTTGTCATACCCAGAAATGCTATTGGGCTTCAAATTTAAGAACTAGATCTCAGCTCTTTCTTTGAAGGACAAAGCCAATAGTTTCATACACACATCCTCATGGGTTATGGATAAATCTTTAATAATTTCCCTAAAAAGTTCAAGGTGTCTTTTAGCAGATACTTCATGACTTCCATCAAATTTAGACAACCTTTCACGGGCTTGATGAGGATACCCAACAATTTTTGAGAAGTCAAAAACTTTCAAACGACCAAAAGTCTTAGGCCACTCAGAAGCAGCCATGGATGGCAAAAAAATATTTTTTTATTTTTTATTTTTTATTTTTTTAAATCAAGAACCTAGATACCAAATGATGCACCCCATGGGTTCTAGATAATGATAGGATCGATCACCAATGGAGTCGCTTATGTGGAGTCGCCAGGTAGATTTTAAAACTCTTCTACCAAGATGTATGTTGTTTAAAGTGGAGGGAGAGAGTGAGACAAAATAGGTATGTTGAACCAAGATAGGCCTCTACCTCCCTGGCAACGGTGCCAAAAATGTTGGCAAAGAGAATGGGAGTAGGGCTTGAAAATATATGTCGAACCAGGGTAGGCCTCTACCTTCCCTGGCAACGGCGCCAAAAATGTTATCACACAACTTGTAGTTGCCCCTAGTGGTATCCCATCCAGGACGGTAGAGGACATAGGCAACTAAAGAGGTGACCCAAGAGATGCCACGGTTCCCAATGCAAGGTGGGAGTCACGTCAACCGTGGCACTCTTCGCTTTAGATCTAGATAAATCAAGACCTAGGGGGAGACCCTGTAACCAATCAAAGATGATTGGACCCAAACAAAGGTTCCTAGGGATGAGTAAATGGTAAGTTACGAAAACCAATGCAAGGTATAGTGGACCTAGAAATTAAAATATGGTTGAAGGTGGTTTGAGAGATGATTAGTGTTTCAACCAATGTATGATTTAGGCCACATGATTAGTTATAATGACCAGGTATAGTACCATATGTTACACAAGTGGGTCCTACTTTCTTGGGATATGTGAAATGGCTTAATGTGGACCCACAAGGTGAAATTAAGGGATGCAATTGGCATTAGTGGACATGTAATGAGTAGATCTATGGATCTAAGTTGAATTTAGGAGTACCCACTTACTGGATCTAAAGTTTGACACAATTCCCAAGGAGTGCGACTTGCTTATGGAGGACTAGTGCCTTGTTGGATGGGTTAATGGAGTCAAAAGGTATGTCAAAGTGTAGATCAGGACACCTAGACGTCAAGTCAAGTGGGCTAATTGAGATAGCATGGTTGGATCTAGCTAGATCTAGGGTTTCATGAAATGACCCTAAGTGGACCACAATCCCTTAAAACAAGGAATGCTACCCCTAAGGCAGATCATCACAAAATGATACTCTAGACCTAGGTTTCAAGGTATGGCCGTTCCAACTCCACAAAAATCTCAACCACCCACTTCCTCAAAGTGGACAAACTCACTCACCCAAGGGAGTGTGACCTTGCTCAAGGAGAGATAAAAGATGGATAAGGTGGACCAAATCAAGTCCGATGGCCACCAAACTGTAGATCCAAGTAGCTTATGCACCAATCTATGTGGATCTAGAAAATCAAGTCAATCCAAGGGTTAAATCTTACTAGATATGAGTTTTAAGATGCCAAGTAGTTCAAAAGGGGGTTTTAATCTCTTAATATGTGGAATGATGCCCACAAGGTAGAAATCACCAAAGTAAAAGTCTGGGGGTAGGTTATCAAGTGTGTAGATTACAAATCAAGCGGGATCTCACCTACCCATATGCTAGATTTAACCCAACAAGCCTCTCCAAGGAAGTGTGATTTGGTTCAAGAGGGATAAATTGCCTTGAAAAGTGTGTCAATTTTAACCCAATCACCACCAAACTATAGATGCAACTAGTCGTGGATGCTATAGAGGTGGGTTCTTAAGATCTTTTCAAAAGCAAGGCTAGATCTAAGTAGATCTAAGAAAAACCAAAATGAGGGTTTTAATTAATTAGAGTTTGTGACCAATGAAGAGAGAATGGATGGAAAGAAGCACATACCTTGTAAATCTTACCCCAATTGCTTGTGGCCACCTTGCAAATTGATAGCATTCTCCTATGTGTATATTCAAGAGTGAGATCCAAGAGCTCCAACCAAAACGTCCTCCTCCAAGATAGCCAAATCGTCCTCCTCCTACAAGACAAGATCAAAGAAACAAGTCAAGTAAGATGACTATTAAAATGATAGAAAGATGTAATAGAAAGCATTAACTATGTCACGAAGATACAATAATGATACTCCCTGTCACAAGATCAACCCAAGAGAGAATATGTGGATCCCTCCAACAATAACCCTCAAGAAATCGCCCTCCTCTCCATCAATTCGACTTTCCTGCAAGAAAACTAGTAGAAGCACCAAAATTCACAATGATACATAGAAGAGATACCGTATACTCAATATGCAAGAGAATCCACAAGACAAGAGAGATATGCTCCACAAAGAAGTGTTCTATTCCAATATTCCAGAGCTCCAAAGGTGAGCCATACAATAGGGGGTCTCCTCCTTATATAGGATAATAAAGACCAAAACCCTATACCACTTTACAATACTACATCAAATGAGTGGTTGAGATTAAAAGATCTCAATACATGATCAATGGCTAATAATGAATCATAACAATATATCACATGGATCACCCAATATAATGATGACATCATAGTCTAAAATAGTCATGGAGGGTGATGTCATCCACTAGAGGGGGTAAAAGTACCAAAGCCCACCTCATAATGACTAGGACATGACATAAGAAGCACATGGTGGGGCTAGGAGGCATCAATCCTTACTAGCTCATCCCCAAGGCACAATAAAATAATAAAATATGTCCAAGATAATATAAATGATCAAATCTGTCCTCAAAATTTGCGACAGACAAGCAGTAAAAGACCTCCTATGATCGCTGTGGGCCTACTCACATGGTGAAAATTGGCTGGAAGATAGTGGGATCACCCTAAAAGACCTCTGTGAAAACCAAATGCCAAAACCTTGCCTCAATTTCCCAAATCAAATTCCTCAGTGACCACTTTATCCCATTTTTTAACTGCCTCGGTAACTGTGAAAGTGCCAAAACTGCCTCCCAGGGCATCTGTGCTATCCATCTGAGCCCACTAGCCTCTCCAGAAGGGGTGGTAAATGGTAAAAACAAGTGGCTGGACCACCCCCTCCTCATACAGCGCCCTAGGTGAACTGGCCTCTCATGGCCCCTGCTGCTCAGGCTAGGAAATCAGCCCCAAATCTAGTCAACAAGTGTAAAACTGCATCAATCACTGTCAGAAGTGCCCGGAACTAAAAGATAAGTGTCTCATTGGATCCAAAAGACCCAAATCCACTAGGATTGTGTACTCATACACCATGGGTTTCCCTAATGGGCCAGCTGTAGGGTCCACCATATATGGACAGTGCATAATCTGATGATATGAGGTAATAATAAAACCTGCTGAACTGCATCAATCATCATCTGAACCATATGTCCAGCATATGATATCATCATCGAGTATGTGGGACCATCAATCATCATCAATAGGCATATATATATGGCCCACATCATCACGGATCCCAATAATATACAACCAAGGATAAATCACATCAGTAGACTAAGACATGCTTCTTTAATCATTCTCACAGCCAACCTCAAAGTATAACATCCATTCAGTGGCATTAATCAAGTTAGTATATTCCTTTGTTATATAAAATTACTTGCACAATAGTTCAAATGACAAACTCACCCATTGGACATGGTCAAACTGCTAGTGAAGGATGAAGGCTAGGAACAAGGTTGGGCTAAGGGGTTGACTTGTCTAATTTAACTCAAAAATACTTTGGACTGGGAGAAGGGGGAAGCTACAAACTCTGTGCTTGGACAAAATAACACGGGGAATGGCTGTGCCTCACAAATGGATAAGTTGTTTAGAGAGTGCTTATTCAACTTAGGCATCATGTCTACATCAAGTTGATCCAGGTTCATTAGGATGATTCAATTTCATTTCATGGCCTGTTTGGCCTACATAACCCTTCGGATCTCAGGTGTGTTGATAAGCACAACTAGTTGCAGCTTGCATCCAGGGCATGTTTTCATATACATATAAGGTTAGCAATTGTTTAGATATAGCTTTTAAAAACTATTGCTTTTTGGACCTTTCTTATACTCTTTGAGGAGTATTTTTAGCTGTTCATCCCTCTTGCCCTTTTTAGTTTCCATGGGAGAATTTATAAGTTTCCATAAGTAGAACATGAGGTTTTAGTTTTAGCCAACATCTCGAGTGACTAGGGGGAGTTCGAACCAATGCCAAACATCGGGACAACCGACCAGAATGATTTAGGCCTACAATCCAACTCACCAAAGGCAAGTTTTTGTCATCAACTTAGAGCCGAGACACTGAACATACAAGGATGCTGTCCAAACACAGAGGTAGAAAAATGGGGAAGTCCTCAGTATCAGAAAGTCAAATGAGACAGGTCAAGGTTTAAAGTCAAATAGGAAAGTCATGTATGGATGGAGTCAAGTGAAAATGGAGCCTACACTAGCAGACAACTGGTGTCAGGAAAGACCATATCTATGTAAGGTGGAAAACCAGTGGGTTTTGTCAAACAACTTAAATGTGCAAGCAATTGTCCATTTTATGATTTATAGTTCATTTTAAACAGTTTGCCACATCAGGAATAATATACCAAGCAGATGCTGTGAACATGACTAAATCAACAAGATAATAATCCACAGTCAATGATAAAATATCCATAGATCATACAACATCATCATAGTAATAAACATCATATACCATCTGAAACACTGCTGCAATACATCTCTAAGCACTGAACTGAAACTGTATGGGATAAAGGGTCACATCAATCATCAAATCTGAACTCTCACGGCTTAGCCTTGACACAAGGTCTAACATAAGTCTGAATAAGACACTACTCTGATCATGAGTGATCACAAAATATACAATCATCATAGCCATGCTCTGAATAATAGAAGCTCTGGAATGTGAAGATATCTGCTAAACAAGAATAGTAGCCCTGCTACCATGGTGTGATAACAGGTGCCTCTACTTCAGTCATATCGATTTCATGTTGGAGAGCCATTGGATCTCCCGAGTTGAACCGTTCTCGCACCACCTTGAAAGCATTCGACGGACGTGGCTTTCAACCTCATGGGATGTTACAAGCCCTAGCAATCGAGTTGGGGGGCAAGACAACAACCATTAAGATGGAAGTGGTCGCTGCCCCATTAGATTATAATATTTTGATTGGTCATAATTGGTTTTATGCCATGACTGCGGTCGCATCATCTGTCTTCCGCATAGTACAATTCCCCCATCAAGGCTGAATTGTTACTGTCGACCAACTGGATTTCTATACACCTGACACCGCTACTCATCTGAGCGATAACGTTCCATTACTTGGACAATCTTCGCATCCTTATGAGATTGTGGGGGTTGGCCTCATCAAGGACTTGTCCCTTATGGGCGTTTTTCCAACCTCAGACCCCCCAAATAATGTTGCCACGGTGAACATGATCTCCTCCCGGATTTCATCTATCCCCAACTCTACTCATCAATGGCTTGTACCCGATTAAGCCACCACACACCTGATTGGAGACACTATGCCTCTTTCACCCATTGAACTCACTTACAAGGCTATCCAGTCAGCCCCGGAGGACCACTTACCTGTGGCATCCACTTCCTATTCTCTATAGCGGACATCATCCCTACCCGATCCTCTACTCCAAACTTTTCATTATGATGAGTCCATTATGGAAATCATGAGTGCGGATGACCCTCCGTGGGAAGACCATCATCGATCGTCTTTCCTTGCCTCATCGGATACTATGGAGAATAACATCACCACCATCTTTACACTGGATGTCTACCCTAGCTCTCAGTACTCGATACTCACGTGTCAAACGGACTCTGAAGGAAACTTAGCCAACATTGAGCCTACCATTTCAGTCGACATATCGGTCACTCCTGGTGTAGTGGAACACATTCGTTTAGGCCATAAGTGTTCCCCTGAAGAGATTACAATGTTCACGGCCTTGTTCAAGCAATTTCAAGACGTGTTTGCTTGGACCTATGAGGAGATTCCCAAGAAAGACCCTGCTATTTTTTCGCACACGATTCAAACCTATCCTGATGCTAAACCAGTCCGGCAAAAACTACGATCGGTACACCCACAAAAGACTACGGAAATCAAGGTAGAGATTGAAAAGCTCTTGAAAGCTGGTTTTATCTACCCTATCCCGTTGACAGAATGGGTCTCAAACATTGTCCCTGTAGCTAAAAAGTAGGGTACCATTCATGTTTTTGTCGATTATCATGATCTCAACAAGGATTGTCTTAAGGACAATTACCCGACTCCCTTTATCGACCAGATCATTGACAATTGTGTTGGAAGTGTCATTTTTTCTTTTATGGATGGATTTTCCGGCTACAACCAAATTGAGATCCACCCGACTGATCAACACAAGACAACTTTCATCTATCCTTGGGGTACGTTTGCTTATCGCAAGCTCCTTTTTGGCCTTAAAAATGTTGGTGCCACATTCTAGTGGGCCATGTCGTATGCCTTTCATGACATGAAGGACTTTGTGGAACCCTACTTGGACGATCTCCCTGCCCATTCACGGCAGCGCAAGTACCACATTAACCATCTGACGATGGTATTCCTCAGATGCAGGCAGTATAACATCCGCTTGAACCCTCACAAGTGTATCTTTTGTGTCGAGTTGGGATGCCTCCTTGGTTTCATTGTCTCGAAAGATGGGATTCGCATTGATCCCTTGAAGGTGGTAGCCATCGTCGCTCTCCCACCTCCCACCGACATTACGAAACTTCAAATTTTGCAAGGGAAGGCAACTTATTAAAGGCGTTTTGTCTATAATTTTGCACAGAAGACGCAGGGTTACATGAGATTGATGAAGAAGGATGTCCCGTTCATATGGGACGACCAAGCTCAACAATCTTTTGAAAACCTAAAACATGCTATCACGCATGCCCCTGTGATCCAACCACCCAATTAATACAAGGATTATATCCTTTATCTTTTTGCTTCTGCCACCACGATCGCCATGGTCTTGGTACAAGAGGAAAACAATGCCCAGGAACATGTGATATATTACTTAAGTAATCGTCTCATTGACTTTGAAACTTGCTACTCACATGTCGAGAAGCTCTCTCTCGCGGCAGTCATTGCCGTCCAAAAGTTCTGACATTACATCTTGCTTCGCACCACCACCATCATCGTCGATTCGAACCCCATGTCCTATGTTTTGACACGTTAGGTGCTTGGGGGAAAGTATTCATGCTGGATCATGATATTGCAGGAATTTGATCTCCTATTCAAAAGGCTAAGTATAAAATGTCTTTGGTGTTTGTCAAGCTGATCTGTGATCTTCCCCATACTGATGTCGAATTTGAGCCCAATGATTCTCTCCCAGACGAATCATTGTTCCTCATCAGCACGTCTGATTCGTGGTATGGAGATATCACTTTATAACTTCAGACCTAATGTTTCAGCCCCCAACTCTCTCGGGACGATCATCATCGAATATGCCACCATGCAAAGTATTACCTGATCATCAGTGATACCTTGTACCGTCGAGGCATTGATTCTATTCTTCGACGTTGTCTCACTCATAAGAGGCTGAACACGTCTTAAATGACTGTCACGTTGGGGCATGTGGCGGTCATATCTATGGGATGGCTAAAACCCAGAAGATGCTTCGCGCAGGATATTATTGGCCATCTATCTTTAAAGATTATATCGAGGTCGTAAAAAAATGTCCTCCATGCTAGCACTTTCAAACTAAGAAGTGCACCCACCCATCCATGTTACACCCGGTTATTGTCATTGGACCCTTCGCTAAATAGGGCATTGACTTCATGCACTGTAACCCTACCTCGGCCGGGGGACATGGTTACATCATAGTAGCCATGGATTACTTTACCAAGTGGGCCGAGGCTACGCCTACATACACGGATGACGGCAAAACCACCACACTCTTAATTTTCAATCATGTTATAGCGCGGTTCGGAGTTCCTCAAGCTATAGTCACCGACCATGGTTCCCACTTCATGAACCACATGGTTGACGAATTGAGCACTAGGTTGGGTTTCCGCCATGAAAACTCAACACCGTACTACCCGCATTCTAATGGACAAGCAGAGGCCATTAACAAGGTCTTGAAAACCATGATCCAACAGATGGTGGGTATGCACAAGTCCAATTGGCACAACATGCTCTTCTCCGCACTATGGGATTATTGAACTTCCGTCAAGATCGCCACTGGATTTACCCCCTTCCAATTAGTTTATGGATTGGAGGTAGAACTATTGATAGAATGCGAGATTTCATCCCTCAAACTCGCAGTTGAACTTATCCCTAACACTACTGCTGAGGAAGAATGCTTCTTCTACCTAGAAAAACTCGACAAGACTCGCCCTGATGCTGCTCTTGCCAACGAGGCTCATAAGAAACTGTAATGTCCCCATTCAAATAATTGCATAGTAAGACAATCCCATCAATCCTACTAGTTTCCTAGGTTGGATGGGCACATGTGGAATTGTAATAAGGAAGATAATAAATGATGTTTAGACATTAGAAGGGTTCAAGTATTTAATAAATATGGTGAATAAATAAATTCAAGATAAATTCTAGGTGGCAAGTGGTTTTGGAGACATATGGAGGGTGTAGGACCCACACTAGCTTGATTTTTCAATGGCACATGGCATCTCTCTCTTTCCAATTCAAATTCATGGGAAGGTAAACACTCTTGGGTGATTTGGTAAGTCATAACACATGGCATTGAGCATCTTAGGTCGAATTGGGATGGATTGGTAACCTCCATGGAAGATAAAGAATCAAATTGGAAGTTTGTGGACACTTGGGCTAGATTCCCTAGCCCCTATGACACCAATGATAGAGACTCTATGAAAACTATGAAAAATTGTAGACCTGAACTCTGACATCTTACCATTATGACATGTCAGCCCCAAAAATAGGCTCAAGGAAGGCGCTCATGGGAGTGGAAGAAGCCAAAGAGACTCAAATTCGAATTTGGGAGAAGATGGAAGGTTGGAACTAGGAGACAAGTGGCAAATGTGGAATATTTCCTAAGTGGAAATCTCTTGAAGCTATTGAGATGATTTCAACCCATAGAAGGCTAATGTTGGTTATAAAATGTAGAAATCAAGTATGAGAATGGCTTTCGATGATTTGAGAAAAATTGCATTTGTGAAGAGAGAGCTAGTGGATGACTAGTTTCTTGCCTTAGCCAATTTCGAGGGTACAATATTCCCATCCAAGTTGGTGTTTGGTGAGTGGTGCTTTAATGGATTTTGTATTTGTAGGTAGAAGCTACAGGAAGTTTCATGGTTTGGTTTAGTGCAGCACTTTCTCTCCACCGTTTCCAGTTTTGAAGGCATATTCATGCTCCTTGAGGGAGGGCATTTTTGGTGATCTCTTGTACTTCTTGGGAGAGCTTCTCATTATATATTTCTAATTGTAATAGCTTCATATCCTCTATTATTAATATTCAAAAAGTCTCAGGTCGAAATACCCACTAGTTGTATGCAAAAATATTGATTAATGAGCAAACAATGTCCATTTCCCCAATGCATTGATGTATTACACTATAATGTTGATTATTTCGAATGGATGGATGATTATCTGATATATTTGTGATCAATATACTGCTATGGATGTATTATACAAGTTTCATGTACTGTACTTGAGCATTTGAAGCATTTTTACTCAGTTTAGTTGTATTGGGAGGTGAAATAGTGCCATTTCCCCAAGGGTCGAATTAGGGATTTTTGCAGTTGAATGGGAGAGGGTGAGAATAGTTGTAATAATCCATTAATGGTGCATATGAGACCTTAATAAAATACTTAACACATTACATACCTCTTTTCATAAATTTGAGGGAGTTTAGAGGCATTTGGGAGGCCCTTTTCAGTGTCACCCCGAGGGGATTTGATGCACAAATTACTAGTCAAAATTGCATATATTCGTCAGAATATAAATCAAGTTTTCAGATGTCTTTGGAGGACCATAAAACATCCCTTAACCTAATATTCAAGTCTAAATATCATTCATACACTCATACAAAATATTTGGGAGCATTTGGGTTGATTTGGAGGTCAAAACAGTAAAACTAGTCAAAGGTCAAAATTGGTAAAAAAAAGTGAAAAATTGGGCATTTTAATAAATTTTGAAAAAGGGTAATTACAAGTGGTATCAGAGCATGGTCTTGTCACCTGATAGTATTAACAAGAAGCCAAACAAATAAACCACCACCCTTTGAATCAGTAGTCGAAGAAGTTTTGGTTGAAGAAGAGATAGTAGTAGAAAAAGAGTTTTTTTCTAAAACAATGGGTAGAGAGGAGGAGGAAAAATTAAGACATACGGAGGAATTTATTGAAGCCTTAAAACCATGTTTTGAAGGAATTACCATGGTTGTGCTAGATATGATTAAACAAATGATGAAAAGTTTCGAATTGTTGGGTAGCCAACTTTCAGGCAAAGGGATGATAGGAGATAACAGTGGTTCACATTCAGGGGAAAAGATAGAAGGGAGTGAGCATATTTTTTCAAGCATGGGACCACATAATAGACCTGATGAATTCCAAAGCACACAAAGGCATACTGCACCTAAATTTATCACACCCAAAGAAGATCCCAATATTGAGGTGGATTATAAGAAACTAGTAAATGATTGGAATGATTTGAATGAAGAGTGTAAAAGAGGTGTACCACTCAGTGACTACATTGATGCTATACAAAAAATTAAAAGGAGGGAATATAATAGGAGTCCATTCCAAAACAAAGAATTAAATAGTGCTATTGGAAAAATGTCACTTCCTACTTTTGATGGTTCTTCTCAAAATTCTGCTAACACTTGGGTGCAAAAATTGGATGTATATTTTCAGCTGAATCCTATGTTGGAAGAGGATGCATTAAAAATGGCCATTTTGAAGTTGGAAGGAGATGCCAATGAATGGTGGTTTCATGGGCTGAAAACCTTGGGTCATAATCAGGTTAAAACATATGGAGAATTTGTTGACAGGGTACTAGAAAGATTTGAACAAAAAGATCCAGAATTGCCTTTCAAAGAACTAGCTCAATTGAAGTAAACTGGGTCCCCTACTGAATATATGTTGGACTTTCAAAAATTATCAGTCAAGGTGGATGATGTATCTATGGGAAGATTAGTATTGCTGTTCACTAAAGGTTTGGATGAACCCTTAATAGGTTTGGTCAAATCCCAGAAGCCAACTACATTAAAAGATGCAATGAGCTTGACTAGGGATCTCCAAAATGTGCTTCCTAGAACGAGATTTCCTCCCAAGCCTAGCTACAAATTTTAAAATAAACCTTGGAAAAGGGATGGATATGATAAGAAACCTTGGCAAAGAGAGTCATTTGAAAGGAATAAAAAAGAAGGACTAAATAGGGATGAACTTAGAAAAAAGAAACTGTGCTTCACATGCTTCCAACCATGGACACCGGGGCACAAATGTACTAAAGGAAAGGCTCAATACATAGAAGTATTTTCTGATAATGAGGGGTATGATGGGGGCATGGATGAAGATGGACATATTTAAGATCAAGAAGAGGCATATGAGACAGCAGTAGAAGAGGAAATACAAGAAGAAAATCATCCTTCACTGGACAAAGCAATAATGGCAGTACTTTCAGTAGTACCTCGCTATCATACTATCCGATGCAAAGGTGTGGTACAAGGACAAAGAACTTAAGTTTTGGTAGATGGAGGAGCCACCCATAACTTCATTGATGCAGAGATGGTGGAGAAAAGAAAGATACCTATTGAACCATTTGATGGCTTCACAATTGTCATTCCCGATCACAACACAATGCAATGCAAAACATGGGTTCCAAAGCTGCAAGTCACCGTAGGTAACTATACTTTTCTTGAAAGTCTTTATGTGGTTGCTGTTGTTGATACTAATGTAGTTTTGGGAGTGCAATGGTTGTATTCAATAGGAGAGCATACAGTAAATTATCAAATTCCCGAAATGAAATTCCAAGATTCAAAAGGAGTACAAAGAGTTGTGAGAGGGCAACACACTTATCCAAATCAAGTAGTGACTTGCAATAGTATGAGATCCATATTGAGGCATGGGGATATAGAATGGGCTGCTGAATGTCATATTACATCTCCCAAGCCAACTATAAAGATTTTTGAACACCCAAAGGAGATAGAGAGACTTTTGCAAAAGTATGAAAATGTTTTTAGAGACCTTACACATGGTAGACCACCAAATAGGGGGGTTGAGCATAGTATTATTTTGGAGGAGGTTACTTCACCCATTCAGATACCACCTTATAGACATCCTAAAAAGTTTAGATATGAGATTGAAAAATCCATCCAAGAACTCCTAGAGTTGGGACTCATTAGACCAAGCTCTAGCCCTTATGCTTCTTCAGTAGTGCTAGTGAAGAAAAAAGATGGAACATTGAGAATGTGCATAGATTTTAGAGACTTGAACAAAAAGACTATCAAGAATAGGTATCCTATTCCTAGGATTGATGAGCTCATGTATGAGCTAAATGGGGCCAAATACTTCTAAAAATATGACCTTAGATCAGGGTATCACCAAATTCGAATGAAAGATGAAGTGGTGCAAAAGACCGCTTTTCGATGTCATTTTGGCCACTTTGAATTTCTTGTCATGCCTTTTGGGTTAACTAATGCTCCAGCCACATTTCAAGCATGTATGAATAGGATCTTTTGCAAGCAACTAAGAAGGTTTGTTTTGGTTTTCTTTGATGACATCCTCATTTACAGTAAAACATGGGAAGAGCATTTGCAGCATTTAGAGATTGTGTTGAAAATTTTGCAAGAAGAGTCCTTATTTGTTAAGTTATCAAAATGTGAATTTGGGATGAAAGAACTATCGTATCTTGGGCACATTATTGGGCAGGAAGGAGTGAAGGTACACATGGAAAAAATCAGGGCTATCTTGGAATGGCCATCAACAAAAAATATTACCGAATTGAGAGGCTTTATTGGCATATGCACCTACTACAGAAAATTTGTGAAAGGGTTCTCCAAATTGACTTCTCCACTCACTGATTTGACTAAGAAGGATGCTTTCAAGTGGGTTGAAGAGGATGAAAAGGCCTTCCAAAAAATGAAAGAGGTATTGAGTATTTGTCCCATACTTGCACTTCCTGATTTTACTAAACCTTTTGTTGTGGAATGTGATGCTTCAGGTGGAGGAATAGGGGCTATCCTAAAGCAAGGCCAACACCCCATAGCCTTTGAGAGCAGAAAGTTGCAGCCTCATGAAAAAATTTACTCCATCTATGATAAAGAAATGCTGGCCATTATGCATGCATTGGCCGAATTCAGACAATACTTGGTGGGAAGTAAGTTTGTGGTGAAAACTGACCACAATAGTCTAAGACACTTTCTCACCCAAAAAGATCTAAATGAAAGGAAACAAAAGTGGGTAAGCAAGATTCAAGCTTATGATTTTGATATTGAATATGTCAAAGGAAAGAATAATATAGTAGCAGATGCTTTTTCAAGAAGACCTTCTTTTTCTCTCATGGACATTGCCAAGGATTGGAAAAACATGCTACTAGTTGAATATGCTAAAGACAAATTTGCTTGTGATGTGTTGGATGGAATCAAAGGGGATGATAACTGCAGGATTTTGAATGGGATGATATATTATAAGGGAAGAATTTATTTAGTTCATAACTCCAAGCTCAAGTACCGAATTTTGCAAGAAGCACATGATTCCCCACTAGCGGGCCATCTGGGGATCTTCAAAACTTATAGACAGTTGAGGCAAAGATTTTTTTGGAAGGGGCTGAAGGAAGATGTTCAGAAGTATGTGAATGAATATAAAGTATGTCAACAAAACAAATCAGAACTTACATGTCTAGCTGGCCTATTACAACCCTTGCCCATTCCGGAGAAAAAATGGGACAGCATCTCCATGGATTTCATCACCGGGTTGCCTAAATCTTTGGGTAAGGATTGCATCTATGTGGTAGTTGATAGGTTGACAAAATTTGCTCATTTCTTTGCTGTTACACCATCTTTTAGTGCTGCACAAGTGGTTAATATTTTTTTCAAAGAAATCTTCAGATTGCATGGGCTCCCCAAGAGCATTGTCAGTGATAGAGATAGTAGATTCATGGGTGCTTTTTGGCAAGAAATTTTTAGATTGGTAGGCACTCAATTGACTCTAAGTACCAACTATAATCCACAAACTAATGGACAAACAGAGAGGGTAAATCAATGGTTGGAAGGATACTTAAGAAACTATGTGGGAGAGCAACAAAAAGCATGGAAAAAATGGCTACACTTGGGTGAGTTTTGCTACAACACCACTTATCATATGTCAATAGGAATGTCTCCTTTCAAAGCATTATATGGTTATGATGCACTTACATTTGCTGAAATTATATTTGGTGATAGTAGAGCCCCAAAGGCTAAAGATTGGGTGGAAGAGAGCCAAAAAATTTTAAAGCTCTTGAAAGACAATTTGCAGGTTGCTCAAAATTAGCAAAAACAATATGATGATAGACATAGAGAAGACAGAACCTTTCAAGTCAATGATTTAGTATATTTAAGATTGCAGCCATATAAAAAAACATCTCTCAAAATGAATGGAGCAGAAAAATTAAAACCAATGTACTATGGGCCATACAAGGTAGTGCAGAAGGTTGGAGAAGTAGCATATGAACTAGAACTTCCGAAAGGGAGTAAAATCCACAATGTATTTCATGTTTCATGTCTTAAGAAATCCCCTGGTTAGAAAGTCATCACTTCAAAAATACTTCCTCCTTTGGATGAAGAAGGTCAGCTCACACTTGTTCCGAAAAAGATTTTGAAGACACGGGAAAGAAGGTTGAGGAGTAGAATTATCAAAGAATATTTAGTGCAATGGAAGAACTTACTAAATGAAGATGCCACATGAGAAGATGAGAAGATTTTGCAGCATCCAAATTTGAAATTGCTTGAGGACAAGCAATATTGGGTGGGGAGGACTGTAATGTCCCCATTCAAATAATTGCATAGTAAGACAATCCCATCAATCCTACTAGTTTCCTAGGTTGGATGGGCACATGTGGAATTGTAATAAGGAAGATAATAAATGATGTTTAGACATTAGAAGGGTTCAAGTATTTAATAAATATGGTGAATAAATAAATTCAAGAGAAATTCTAGTTGGCAAGTGGTTTTGGAGACATATGGAGGGTGTGGGACCCACACTAGCTTGATTTTTCAATGACACATGGCATCTCTCTCTTGCCAATTCGAATTCATGGGAAGGTGAACACTCTTGGGTGAGTTGGTAAGTCATAACACATGGCATTGAGCATCTTAGGTCGAATTGGGATGGATTGGTAACCTCCATGGAAGATAAAGAGTCAAATTGGAAGTTTGTGGACACTTGGGCTAGATTCCCTAGCCCCTATGACACCAATGATAGAGAATCTATGACAACTATGAAAAATTGCAGACCTAACCTCTGACATATGACCATTATTACATTTCATCCCCAAAAATAGGCTCAAGGAAGGTGCTCATGGGGGTGGAAGAATCCAAAGAGACTCAAATTCGAATTTGGGAGAAGATGGAAGGTTGGAACTAGGAGACAAGTGGCAAATGTGGAATATTTCCTAAGTGGAAATATATTGAAGCTATTGAGAGGATTTAGAACCATAGAAGGCTAATGTTGGTTATAAAATGTGGAAATCAATTATGAGAATGGATTTTGATGATTTGAGAAAAATTGCATTTGTGAAGAGAGAGCTAGTGGATGACTAGTTTCTTGCCTTAGCCAATTTCGAGGGTGAAAGATTCCCATCCAAGTTGGTGTTTGGAGAGGCCACTTGGGTCTTTAATGATGATTTAATGGAGTTTGTATTTGCAGGTATCAGTTATAGGAAGTTTCATGGTTTGGTTTAGTGCAGCACTTTCTCTCCACCGTTTCCAGTTTTGAAGGCATATTCATGCTCCTTGAGGGAGGGCGTTTTTGGTGAGCTCTTGTGATTCTTGGGAGAGATTCTAATTATATATTTCTAATTGTAATAGCTTCATATCCTCTGTTATTAATATTCATAAATTATCAGGTCAAAATACCCATTGGTTGTATGCAAAAATATTGATTAATGAGCAAACAATGTCCATTTCCCCAATGCATTGATGTATGACACTATAATGTTGATTATTTCAAATGGATGGATGATTCTCTGATATACTTGTGATCAATATACTTCCATGGATGTCTTCTACAAGTTTCATGTACTGTAATTGAGCATTTGAAGCATTTTTACTCAGTTTAGTTGTATTGGGAGGTGAAATAGTGCCATTTCCCCAAGGGTCGAATTGGGGATTTTTGCAGTTGAATGGGAGAGGGTGAGAACAGTTGTAATAATCCATTAATGGTGCATATGAGACCTTAATAACATACTTAACACATTACATACCTATGTTCAGAAATTTGAGGGAGTTTAGAGGCATTTGGGAGGCCCTTTTCAGTGTTACACCGGGGGGATTTGATGCACAAATTACTAGTCAAAATTGCATATATGGGTCAGAATATAAATAAAGTTTTCAGATGTATTTGGAGGACCATAAAACATCCCTGAACCTAATATTCAAGTCTAAATATCATTCATACACTCATACAGAATATTTGGGAGCATTTGGGTTGATTTGGAGGTCAAAATAGTAAAACTAGTCAAAGGTCGAAATTGGTAAAAAAAAGTGGAAAATTGGGCATTTTAATAAATTTTGAAAAAGGGTCATTACAGAAACACATCAAAGCATAGTATGACAAGTAGGTAGAACCTCGCGTCTATAGCGAGGGTGATTTGGTCCTTACATATGACCAAAGACACGATAACCTGGGGGCAGGAACGTTTGAGTCCATGTGGCATGGGCCCTACATAGTGAAGCGCGTCCTGGAGAAGGGAGCCTACAAACTTGAAGACTATGACGGGATATATTTAGGTGAGCCCTGCAATGGGCTTTACCTGAAGGGGTACTATTCTTGAGTTTTTCATGCCAAAGTACGTTGTATATACTATACATGGCATGTGTTTTGTGTGGTGTGATGCTTTTATTTTTGCATGCTTAGGTCTTGTTTCGTTACTTATACCATGTTCTATCTGCGTGTGCAGATTGAAACTTGCTACAGATTCACGGACGGCGCTAGCCGGCATACCCACAACCTTGCCTCGGCAGCTTGGGTAGTATACTCACCCACCGGCGAGCTTATTAGCTCAGGGGGAAGTTGTTTGGGATTCGCGACCAATAATGCCGCGGAATACCAGGAAGTCATTGGAACCCTAGCCGACGCTATGGCTTTGGGTATGGACCACTTTGTCATCCATTTGGACTCTCAATTCATGTTCTCTCATCGTAACTGGGTTTACGCCATTCGTGACCATATCCTACTCTGTCTTTTTCGATGAGTTTGTCTTCTAGAAAGGTCCTTCAAATCTATTCAATACTTGCACATTCCATGAGACATGAACATAGTTGACGATTCGATGGCCAAATTCATCTTAGATTGGTACATTGCATAGACATAGCATATTCATGAACTGTAAAAGTAGACATAACATTGTAAATAACTCATCACATAAGTAAACATATAAACAAGATCTCATATGGAACACAAATGTATAAAACTGCCAAAATGTCTGTATATATAAAATCGAGATAAAGTAGTGCTGATACAAAATCTGAAGCACGATGGATTTCAGTGAGTCTATACAAAATCTGAAGCCTAATAGCTTTCAGTAGTACAAAATCTAAGGCTCACAATCTCTCAGTACATACATAATATCATAAGGCCTAACTCCTGGCCCGTGCACCCCTGGGTCTCGCAGCCCTCGCCTACTGACCGTGGAAACAATCAACCACCCTTGCTACCTTGTGGAGTAGCACACTGAAACTCAAGGTCATGCCAACTGTGTACCTTTGCATGGGCCATGGTAACTCATGCATTGTCGGCTCTGGAACGTCTAACGTCAACCTAGTGAGGTTCTCATAGACATCTTCCATCTCTACGATGGCATCATGCATGGCTGGGGCTATAGTTGTTTCCTCTCCCCTCCTCGCAAGAATTGAAAGTCCGACTGGTCGTGAAGGGCCCACATTTGCACAAACATGTTATTAACTCATTAGCACTACCCCAAAAAATTATAAATACACAAAATGAAAAAGTACAATGGTCATTGTTCTTACCGATATCTCCCCACTCTACTCCCTCAGGCAACACCAGGTCTGGATCCTCTCTGAAGTCTGTACCATTGTACGGATAGTCCTCGATCATGAAGAGATGTCCTTCCAGCCAGGTGAAGAATATAGAACCATATCTGATGATTGGAAACCCACCACCATGGTGGGCCATCACATCCATCCATCAGGCCATATGAGGATCCTTGGCATCCCTATCATCCAAGGTCACCTGCGGGTGTAAGAGAGGTACCCGCTCCAGCAAGAAAGAGATCACTACTGATCCGTAACCGAACTACTTGAGTTCACCATGCCGACACTTGGTCAGCTGAGCTCAAAGGTTGGTGAGGAGTCCCTCAAACCAGTTAAACACCTTAGGAGACATACACTCCTCTGCATATAACATTTGGGACTTGGTAGCCAGATGAGCCGCTTGGCTCCTTGCCATCCTCACTATAGTGAAGAGTATGACATGCAACGGATGTTCTTGAACCTCCTTAATGGGAATTTTCCCACTAGATGCAATGACATCTGGAGTACAATGCTGAGTGATCAAATCATCCACCGTCCGGTCACTCCCTCGTGATCCAGTGAGAGACACGACATCCCCCCTCTGGGATAGTCCTATCAAGAAATAGATGTATTCAACATCAATATTCACCACATGTTCCCCAATCATGAAATACTGCTGCACTAGATCCCAACTCCGGATCATGTGCTCCAGTAATGGGACTTGGGCCCCCATGCCCTGAACCTTGAAGTACTTCAACAATCCACAGTTTCTCAATGCATCCACACACAATGGATCATTTTCCACTTGTATATCTTCTACTTCGTGTTCACATTCACACCATTCAAGAACCATGGTGATGGCTGTAAACCTTCCAAAGAAAGCATTTAAACACTATTAGAACTCATCCAAACCATTGAAAACTTTTCTTGTGGGCTAGGTTTTGAGTTGAACTTGGGCGTTTCCGTCGTCGCACCCTGTCATTGCTGGCAGGGCGATATCGTCGCAAGGCACCCTTATGGGTTTTACGATGACCCAATTTCATCGTAGTTCCCGTAAAGGAGACCTGCGACAACCCGATGGCGCAAAATCCCCTCATAAATAAACCCAAAAACCTAAAAAATGAACAAAAAACAAAATTGTAAACCACTAGAAAGATGTTGGCTGAGGTCTAGGTTTACCTGTTCCTGACGGTTCGTGAAATGGTCAATCGTAGCTCCAGCAATTGATGAATGAAAATATTCTCCAAATGGCACTTTCTTCTCCCCAAACTTGGAAAATGAAAATGGTAACTATGTTTGGTCATTTTTCTTATTTTATAAACAAAAAGGGAATATTCTTTTTTCAAATTTAGATGCTTTATGGGTTATTTTCTATAGTTTGGATTATTTTATGCATTTTGATACCCAGTTGACTATTTGACCTAGTTTTCAAGCATGCAGGAGACGTTAAGTGTTTCATTTGCCCCATTCTTGCATCGTAGCAATCATCTCATAAATGTTGTCAGGTATGAACAATCCGTTGAATATTTTTGTTGTTATTTTTCACTCATTAGAATTCGATTATTTAATGATGATGAGATAACTCTTTGTTCTTTCTCGTGCTCGTAAAACCATGAGAATAAGTCACTGAGTTATGATTTATCACTTTCTGGGATCGTTAAAATCCTACAGAAAAGGAACCCCCCCTAGAGTCTATCTTTAAGCTCTTTTCAGGTTCTTGAAATACGAAAAGATTGCCAAGCGAACTTGTCGCATTCACGCTTGTTAAAGAATTTGAATGGTCGTCTTCCTGGTGATAGTTTATCCCTTTTTCGGACCAGGGGGTACTACTTATGAAAAAGGAATACTCCAGCCAACCATGACTGGAAGAGTCCTCTCTTGCCTTGTTTTACCCTTTTTCGAGCGATGAGGCTAACCTTACGAAAAAGGACCATTGGAGTCTTCTTTAGCTCTTTTTAGACTCTCTAAACATGAAATGATGACCGAGTTTGCCTTCTATGGATTCGTTAAAATTTAACATTGAAGGGTCCGCTATGGGACAAACCCCTCCTCTCCCAGGTTCAGAAAATATTTGGGATTGGACTCATCTATGAGATGAGCTATACCGAGCATCTAGTTACCCTCATCAAGATCGTAAAAAAACACATGAGGCACTCATTAGTCATGATGGGGAAAAATGAAAGCTTTTGTGTTACACTTTTTACATGTGGTAGTACCTAGTCATTCTTGAACATGGCACTCATTTGCATTCGCATACCATACTTGGGTCATCCGTTCATCCTTGAGTTTTACCCACTTCCTGAGTCTTGTTACTCCTTTGGGTCATCCAAAGAATACTTTCATCATCAGTTGCATTAGGAATTTGGGTCATTCTCGTCATGTCGATACTGCTAAGTCATGCCATGCCCATGTTCAAGAATACTTTCACCACTCATCATTTGCAGTTAACACACCTTCCACCATGTCAAGTCTACTCTGAGTCAGTCCTATATGTTACTGTACCATCCAATCTGTTCAAAACATCCTTTGTCATGTTTTGCGTCGATGATGTGGGATTCATCATGGCCCTCCTTCGACGGATTCATCCTTGTTGACTTCAACACATCATCCAAGGATTGAATATAGAAACCAATGGAGTACCTTGGACCTGCATGCCTCAATGGTAGGTTACCTCACTTTTGACATGAGTTTACATCATTGACTCTTAATTGAAATATTTCATCCGGCGTTCGACTTCAACTCATTTATTCACACTTGATGATATGTACTGTGATACCTTGGGAATCATTGACATCAATGGTGATTTCCCTCGCGCTTGTTAATGGTAAACATCAATCACCGGTAATCAAGTGGTTTCTACCATGTTCGACATCAAGACATTTGTAATCACATGGATAGATTCGTATCATTGCGCGTTCGGCTTGAAGACCTCGGGGAATCATGTTTTACCCAGGTTGTGATGGAGATTGTTTTGAGTCATATTACACAGATCCACATTTGTATTGGTCATGGCTGTGTTATCATCTCATCATGGATCTACGCTTGTATCTAGTAGCCATGATTGTGTTCAGTTGATTCTTTACTACCATGGATCTGCATTGTATTGGTCGGCAGCCATGTTGTGAGTCATATGAGAATGTGTTCTCCGAGTAAATTGTACAACAACGACATTTCCTATCCGAGAAGCCATTGCCATTCCTTATGTCAAAGCATTTCACCTGTCCAGTTTCAATAGCTTCATGCTTTAGGGGGCATTCTGTTACACCTAAATCTTACCATCCTGGGACTTAGTGTATACACCCTTGAAGTATCCATGACCAGAAATCCATTTTGAAAGAGTTGTTGATCCTTTATCCTAAAATCTAGGTGGATCATCGCAACTTTCTCTCTTCCAGAGTGCGACGATCAGGAATATCGCAATTCCCTCCTTGATAGAGTGCGAGGATGTAGCATGTTGTCCTTATACAGCCTTCGGTGACCTCACCTGTCGCTTGTTTCCCTATTACAACCTGCAACGATGTCGGTTAATATAGATAAAAGGAAGCTTCGAGCGATTTCTTGAAGGAGGATGACTTGGATCTCTATCCTTAAATTATAGGTTGAGCTATCCTTCGGTTCCTCCATCATTGGGAAGATCCCTTAGTCCTCTCCCACTAATCCTCAACTCATTTTTATCCTCCTAGTCCTATTTATATGAGGCTCCTCTTCACTCCAAAGGGAGGAAGTCTATGGTACTTAGATGCTGGTGAAATTAGCTTAGGAGATCTCTATTCATCTCTTGAGAGATCTATACTTCCTTTGGAGGATTTGGCATTGGCTTGTTGGAGAAGGATTGCTACGTTAAGCCTTGGTTGTAATCCTTCTATGTACTTTCCCTTTTTATACAATAATATAAATGCTTTCCACCAAATGTTGTTGCTTTGATGATGTTTGTGTAGTTTTCTTGCTTAACTGCTTCTTAGATCTGTTATTGTTTAGATGCATTTTACTACTTGTGTTGTTTTGTATGTCTTGATAGGTTTTGCAGCTGAGATCTGAAGACCATAAAGCTTGGAACAACATCAAGGAGAAAGGATCTGCGATTTGAAAGGTAAGGCATCTAGTCACTCGATCTCTAATTAGATCTAGGAAATTTATTTCATATTCTGTCTCATTTGTTCTAGTCTTGCATTAAGCTAGGGAGATCACGCCTTGAGTCCGCTCTTGGTAGATTGCTCGATAACACCAACAATTGGTATCAGAGCAAGTTCCTTCATGATAGTCTAATAGCCCAATAACACCAACAATTGGTATCATAGCAAGTTCCTTCATGATAGTCTAATAGCTAGACGGAAGATCTCTAGAGCACATTGATGAACATGAAAATATTTACTCTGTAGATGGGGTTTCTCTTTTATATGGATCAAATTTTGATATTTGTATTATAAGGATGAGACTCTATTTATAGGCACAAGGTATTGATATCTGAAAATTTGTTGTGAATGGTTTCATCACTCCAAAAAGACCAACGAAAAAAGTATCCAAGAAGGAGTTAAGGAAGAATAATGCAATGACAATGGATATCATCTTGCATGGACTATATGATCTCGTGAAAGACAAAGTTGGAAAGTGTACGTCACCTAAATAACTCTGGGACAAGCTACAAAACCTCTACACAAAGGGATCTCTCAATCAAGAACATGAAGATAGTCAAAAGGAAACATCAAATAAAAAAAATGAAGAACGTCTAGAATCAAATGATGAAGTTTTTGAAAGAAATGCTTTTGAAGATAAAGAAGATTCAGAAATCGAAGGGGTTGTATATATTGAAGCAGAATTGATTAATGCCCTAGATTACTTGACGGAAGAAAGAAAGAATAACAAGATGTTAATGGAACAACTACAGAAGTATCAAGAAGAGAATACAATGCTAGTTTAAGAGGCTAAGAAGATTGAAGAAACATTATCAACTCAATTAAAAGAGGATGAAGCATGTAAAATAAAGGAAAATTCTTGTCAAGCACAAGAAGTTGAAATTGGACCCTTGAAGAAAGAATTGAGGAAGTTGAATTTGGTAAACATAGAAATTGAAGAGCTTAGAAATGAGAATTAGTTACTAAAAGGTCAGCTGCAAATATATCATGAGGATGATCAAAATTCAAAAGGACGGAAGGAAGAGAATATTAAAGAATATGAAAGGACCATTATTGGTCTAAAAGGTCAGATAGAAGAGGCCAATAAAGTTGAATAAGACTTAACAAATCAACTTCAAGAGAAGAAGGAAATTTGTCAAAAGCAAGAACTTGAGATCATTTCTCTCAAGGAATATATGGACAAGACAACTTCTCAGTTGAAGAAAAAATCAAGGTTTGAGAAGAGCATTGAATAAAGTGAAATATCTAGGCTACTAGAAAAGGAAAGTATAGAAAAGGATAAGATTTATGTAGATATTATCAGAATCTCCCATCAAGGAAAATATTACAAAGGAAGAATTGATGGTCAACATGATTCAAGGAAGAATGGATACAGAGAATTTACATCACAAAGAAGATCCTTTGCTCCCATGTACCAATGTTTATTTTTCAGTTATTGTTTTTCATGTAACAATTTTGGACATGGGGCTAGAGACTCCAAAGCTTAGGGAAGAAATGATTAAGCAAGGAATGGAGGTGTCCACATGAACTACAATGTTGAATGTTGCATCTTCCACAATTATGGACACATGGCCCGATATTGTAGAAGTATGATGAACCATAAGATTTAATGTTACAAATTACACAACTTTGGACACAATGCCCATGAACGCAAAAGCATGATGGAGTATTCCATGGAAGAAAAGTGTTATACCAAATTCTAGAAGAAGTCAGAAGGATAGAAGGAATAATCTTTTGGATTGGTCCTCTCTATAGAAGATGAAAGTTCAAAGGTTAGGACAAGAAACCAAAGAAATTCACTTATCTTAAATATGGGAAACATATTGAATGAAAGTAGAATAGATCCCAGGATTGAAGATAGAAGGGAATTGGTGTTACATGTTGAAGATGTGAAGGAAAAAAAGGTCAATAGATAAGTCTCAGAGGACATACCTACAAAAATTTCCAATTCAAGTAATAAAATCAAATCAACAAGCAAAAAGAAAAGAGTCAAGGTTATAGATGATGATCCTGAAGTAGAGCAACATTATAGATTGTTCTGAACAATCTGGCATAAAAAATCCTAGTATTATGGATAATGTTGAGGGGGAGTCTAAGAAATAGGCAAGGAAGATCAATGAAAAGTCAGAAGAGCAGTGGTTTGGTAAATCATTCAGGAACACAAGGAGAGCTACTTCAAACGATTCAAGAAATGGCCAAGACTAAGGGGGAGAATTGTCAACAAAGAAATATATTTTCAGAAGGAATTCATAGTCAAGTAAAGTTATCTTCTACAAGGTAGAAAATTATCATCAAAACAAAGTCAGAAAAGAGAAGCATATTGACAAGGGGAGATAGCATAATCCTAGGGGGAGCAAGTGAATTAAGTTGCTTGACCCATTTTGTCATTTACGTCAAAGTCGGAGAGAGATTTGAAATTGTTGTCGTCAATGACAAAGGGAGAGATTATTGCAAGAAGTTTTCATTGATGTCAAACATGATTTCATGGATGTCAAAAGGGGGAAGAGATATGTATTTTTTCCATTGGTTTTAGGGTCATCATGATGATGTGGCTGTAATAGAGATAGATTGTTTGGGAATGTTTGATAAATACTTGAAGCCCCTAATGATCCTAAGGAATCCCTTGAAGAAGAATCCTTGTCACAAGTGTACATAACTCCAAAGAGGTCCCCTTATGGGGAAATGGTTGCACATGTCCCTCATGGGAAGACATTTTGAGTTGTACACAAGTGGTGAAAATTCCCTAGAGAAGCTCCTGATGACCATGATGATGTGGAGTGTAAAGGAATCCCTAAAGTGTCCGAGAGAAGTGTGATGAATTTCCTAAATAAATGATGTTGGGTCACATGACCATGATGATGGGTCACAAGACCATTATGGTGGGTTACATGACCATGATGATAAGAAGTGTAAGGAAGTCCCTAAATGTGCCCCTAAGCAATGTCGATAATAAATCTGAATAAATTCCTAAACTAGTGGTGTTGGGTACACATGACCATGTGGTTGGGGCTACATAACCCATGTTGGAGAAGGCCCTAGAAAGCCCCTAAGGTTGGTGCAAATCATATTGGGATGAAGTGTGAAATATCTCCCAAAATCATGATGATGGGTCCACATAACCCAGAAAGTAGTGGTGTTGGTTCCGCATGACTAGAAGGATTGGTACATATAACCATGAGAATTAGCCCCCGAAGTAATAAGGATTAGTCCACAAGACAATGCTGAAATAAAAGGTGAACAAACCATGAAAAAATGGTGTTTGGTCCACTTTACCATTAGTTTGGGGTTACATGACCAATGGTCGAGAAGGCTCAAAAGAGTCCCCAAATTTGGTCCAAAGCAAGTTGGTGTGAAGCATGAAGTATCCCCAAAATAATGATGTTTGGTCCACATGACCTCGAAAGTTGTGGTACTTTGTCCCATTGTACCACATGAAGTAGCAAGGATCCTTGCAAGAAATAATGATGCGTCCATCAGGTATGATTATGTGGACAATCCCTAAGGCCCCTTTGAGAAGATATGGAGTAATCTTGAAGTTTTGGCACGAAGTGTTATGATGGATCCTTGAAGTGGGGTACTAACCCTTGAGACCCCTTAAAATATGGAGATCCACAAATTAAGGATGAGTTTAAGGAGACTCTAATAGAAGCTACAAGGAATGATGAAGTGTATATATAGAATATCAAACTTGTAATTTTATCATCCATCAAGTCTCTCTTTGGTGTTGCACACCTCTTGGAGAAAAGTGCGAAACTTTGTAGAGGAGAAATTTTTGGGTATCTTTGAGGATTGATAAGATTCACTAAAATTGGCATAACTTTCTCGTATGATATCACAATTACAAAATTATTGGCTCATTGGAAAACTTGTTTCTAGGGAAATGTCACATGATCTAGAGTTCCTTTTGTTCTGTCTATTGTTTCTTCATCTTGTGATATTGGAAAAGGTATGGTTCATGCTTTTTGGTTTCTCTTGTGATGGAACATGTCTCTCATGGATAGAGTTCATCTTTGATCACGGTATGCGAGCTTCTCTCTTGCTATATATCTTTGAATTCATTGAATATATTATGGAGGCTATGATGATGGTTATATTTCGATAGATATTGGTGATTATCTTGGCATACTATTGGCATAGATCTTGGTGATTTGTTGACATAGATCTTGGTGATTTGTTGGTATAGATCTTGATGTTATATGGGGATAGATATTGATGTTATCTTGGCATAGATATTCATGGTATCTTGGAATATTGTATGATGATATTGCAATAGATATTGATGATTATCTCGGAATATTGTATGATGGTATTGGAATAGATCATAGTGGTTATCTTGGTATAGTCTATGGTTATGTTTTGGCAAATGGCTCATCTCTAGGATTTTTCAATGTTTTGAAAATGTCCATGATGTAAAAGTTAAGGATGCAAATGAAAACGATAGATGATTGTTTTTGGGTAAATATTTGAGGCATGTACAGGTTGATATAATGTGACATATATTGATATAGTGTGATAGTGATTGTGGAATTGTGACATTAACAGTGGCATTGTGTCAGAGCTAGTTATTGTGGCATTGAGATAGAGATATAGTGATTGTGACAAGGACAATGATATAGGTACATATATAACGATACAGGTATAGGTTAATAGAGACAATGATTGGGGAATTTTTATAGAGATAGTGATTGTGATAGGTTGATAGAGGTAGTGATGCAATGATATAGGTCAACATAGATAGTGATACAGGTACAAATTGACAGAGATAGTGACACAAGTACAGGTTGTGACAAAGATGCAATGACAGTGGAAGATTGATATTCTTATTTATGTCACAGTGGTAGGACGGGGCAAGGATAGGGAGTTGTATCTTACTTCTAGTTGGTGTTGGTAAATCGAGGAGTTGGAGCTTACTTCAGGTTGGAGCCTATAAATCAGGGGGTTGGAGCCTCCTTCCAGTTGGTGTTGGTAAATCAGGGAGTTGGAGATTCCTTTAGGTTGGTTCCTATAAATTAGGTGGTTGGTGCCTCCTTCCAATTGGTGCTAGAGAATATTGGAATTTTGTGCTTCCTATGAATGTAATCTTGTTATTATATAATAAAAACATTATGTGGTTTTCTCCTATTTAGGTTTCCATGTTAAATCTCTTGTGCATTGTGTATGGTTTATGTGATAATGAATAACATTTTTAATGGTTAATTTTTACATGATATAATTAATGTTTGAAATGGTAAAAAGTGCTCAATACTGATTCACCCCCCATCTTAGAATTTCCAACATTTCCTATTGAAACTAAATAATTATGGAAAAAATATTAGGTATGGTTATTATAAAAGATTGATAGGAGAATAAATTTGTGGTGGAATAGATGGTTGTCCTTCAATTATAGGTTTACTCTAGCTAATCATGTACTAGAATTTGTCCATGTGTACTGGCATTCTCTTGCTCATATTCTAGTGGGGGGTTTTAGAGAATATTACTAAAAGATTATTTGAATTCATTTGGATTGGTAAAAGAGATAAAGAGGGTATTTCATTAGCTAAATGGAAACTCATTTCAAAGACAAAGGAAGAAGGGGGGGGTAAGGATTAAAAAATATTCATCATTTTGGGAAAGCTTTGGTTGCTAGGGGTCTATGGAGAATAATTTCTTAAGGGATTATTTGGAAAATGGTAATCATGCATAAATATGTTGAACCTCTTACTATGCTAAAGTGGATAAGAAAGCTTTCAAAATCGATGAACAATGTTTCAATAATTTGGAAGGAAATGATCCAAAATTCCCTACTCACTGAAATCTATTAGCATGGAAAGTTGGTAATAGAGGCAATGTGAGAATAGGTCATTGAATCATGGATAGGGAGTGGTAATTCTTTCAGGATTCTAGAAAACATAATCTTTAATAGCTCAATTTTGACCCCTAGATTATGCATGTAAATATTTAATGGAACTTGGATAGATCCTAGAAAAATGTGTTTTTATGTTTGAATCATGATATTATACACTAATTTGTCACCAATTAGGTAACCATTCTTTTAGTGTATAGCGGTTTTTTGTGCAAGTACATTTTCATTATAATTTTAAAACCACAAATGGACACAAGTGAATGTAAAAGGGGACTATGAGTCCGTGAGAGGCGAGGAAAGGGGATCTAAGGGGCTAGGAGAAAAATAAGAATATTTTATTGTTTCCTATACTTATCTTAAGTTCTCTAACCTTACTTATGTTAAATATTTTTTGGCGCACTATTAGAATTTGTTGTACAAGGAATAATAGATGATTTTCTTAAGAAGGCATGTGGTATGAATGCAAGCATGAAATATATTTCCTTGATTATCACCATCCAAATGGGAATTTGATCCATAGTTTGTGGATTATTCTTCACTCTCTCATCCTACCTGGAGCTTGTTTTTCATGTACATTTGATTTCAGAGTTTCTACCATACCTATGTCACAATCATGGCCAAAAATACTTTTGAATGTTGAAGAAAATATCAACCATTTCTAATAGTTGGAAGTCCATAGTGTGAGAAGAAGAGATTCCCTTACCACCATTGGAGGGAAAGAGGATTTTCTATGGGACTACATTGTTGAGAAGGGAACCCATTTCCTAGTGTTATGTAGGGATGAGAGGGGATACTCTTGATAGGTGAAGTTGGATTGTTTTTATTAAGAAGAATTGTAGTCTTATATCCCTATTGGTATTTTTGGGTTGAGTTGTGTGAGAGAATTCAAAACTAGCCTATAAGAATTCTCCCTTCCAGTCTCATAACCTTAGTATGGTGGAGGCCTCTACGAAAATGTGCCTATGGTTTGGTTGAAAACCATTTGCTTGTACCTATTTGGTGGATAATTCTAGAAAGCATAAGTAAATAATCATGTTGTTATTAATTGCTTGTGGTTAATTTATGGCATTCATCCTTGTTATAGATTACCTTTTTTCAATGGTAGATTAGGAAAGATTTATAATGTTACCGGTAATTTCTCAAACGCCTGGATGGTATAAATGCTTGAATTTGTGTTCAGTTAAATCACTAGAGTTTTTAATTCATATAAGAGGAATTGTCTTGTTGTTAACTATGTTATTTTTTTTACTTAGAAAAAAATTCGTAATTTTAATAACAAGCCATAAAATTACATTGAGAAAATGATTTTGAAAGAATTCTTGTAATCTATCCAGGAGTCATCCCACTAAAGATATCAACATCTTTTTATCCCACAAAATAATATGTGCTCGTAATATCTTCCACATTTATATATTTGTTCCTAAAAAAAGGTGATGAACCACTTGTTTTCCTTCCAAAGCTCATATATATTCAACAATAGAAGACCAGAATAAACACACAAAACAAAGAAAGAATCTCAAGCATTCCATATTAATCCACATATATATTACAGAAATTCTATGGGAGGGTGAAGTATAAAGCTACTTCATTATTCTCCTCTGAAACCTTCCCTTTCCAATCCTTTTTTGGAGAGCTCATCTTCTTGAGTATTTCATTCTCTCTCTATATATGCTGGAAAGAAATGGAAGTAAATATAGTTTTAATATTTTGGAGTTCCTCAAACACATAACTTAGAGATTAATTGGCATAGTCTTGTTCACCTTTCATCATTTTGATGACCAAAAGAGAATATCCAATTACCTATATTTTGTGAGCACCATTATCCCAAGTTAATTTAAGAGCCAACTTCAATTCCATCATTTACACTATATTGTTAGATATTTTGCCAATTCACCTTCCTTAAATTTGAACCAGTTATGACATGATAAGTGGATAGTGCCTCCATCACCTTCCATGAAGGGATTTCCTTGCTTCGCACCATCAAAATACATCCAAGTCCCAAATTTATCAATCATATCTTCCACAATCACTCGAGGAGGTTTTGCTTAATTACATTGATCGAAAATCGATACTATATTTTGAGACTATAGCTCACATTGTAAGACGAAATCTGATTTTTTTTCAAATACTAGATCGTTTCTAGACACATATACCCCAAGCTACAATAACTAGAAGAGCCCGGATCTATTTTGTAGATAGAAAATCTACCCATTTCTTGAGGAAGTCCTCCATTGAATTACCTCTCCAAAAGTTGTTAATGCCTAGTAGAGCATCCAACTTTTTACAAACATGTAAAGTATAGGAACAAAAGATAAGGAGATACTTAACATTTTCTTCAATCGATTTGCATAATATGCACTAGTTGGGGCCACCACCAGATAGGTTCCACCCTATTTCCCTCTATTAATAGAGCTTTTGATCCTAACTTTGGATTGTAGAAACCTCAATTAGGATTCTTGGTCCAGATTAGTTCATCCTCCACTTCTCTAAGTCAACCATGACTAGTTTTCATATTTGATATATACTCTCTCCATAAGATGGATTTTTCATTGGAAATTCCAATACTATCAGCAGATTTCCATTCCTATCTCCATAGCATTGTAAAGGTCTGGTATTCTACCTAATGAAGCAAAAATAGACCTTTTCTTTTTAGAGTCTCAATTAAAAAATATGGCATTTTTATGACTCCCCATAATATCCAACCCAAGAGTCTTCACTAAGTCGAATCCGGTAACTATTTCCCACCCTCCAACCTAGCCAGTCATCAATAAGCGGGAATTCCTTCACGGCGGCTTTCCAAATGATTGACCCATTTTGATAGGTTTTCCGTGGATATTGTATCTTGTCTTCTAGTGATTTTGGATCAATGTAGTTTTGTGCAGTCATCTGAGCCCATAGACTTAACTATGTTATTATAGCTAGGTAAACCTAATTATGATAATTTTATTTAACTACTTCTATTTTTTTGTAAGCTAGTACCCACAGTGTTTCGAACCAATGATCTAACACAAAGAGTTCCTTAATAGTACACCCATTCATCGTCTATTCTAGACCTCATGGGATATTTTCCTACTTCTATTGATGTTATTATATATATATATATATATATATATATATATATGTATGTATGTATGTATGTATGTATGTATGTATGTCTCAGCCAGGTGGGATAGCTCAAGTGGTTGAGTGCACTATAAGTTGTGAGCAGAAGGTCTCAGGGTCAAATCCTCGGGTGGTTATAGATTGCTATATAAGGGCCTCACTTGATGTCCCCATTGTGTTAGCTCTATAATCAGAGCGAAAGGGGTGTGCCCCCCTGTGATTTCTTACCGTGGACGTAGAAGCCTTGCTGGGGGGTTTGTGAACCACACACACACACACACACGTGCATATATACCTTGAACTAATTATCTAGGCATAGTAAGTATGTTGCATTAAAAATATTATGTGAGTGGGAATAAAGAATGAATTATAATTCTAAATGTGATTAGTATCTACTTTTAATCATTTTCTACATAGTGTGCATTATTAGATCATCATCGTCTTTACCAAGCCAAATTGCACATTGTTGGTGAACTAGTTGTTAGGAAAATAAGGAATTATGAAGTCAGTGACCTGATAGTCATGGGAGGCAGGTTCCAGTGCATTAAAATATCATATATTGAGGATTTTGTTATGTTAGTGTTTCATAGGTTGCTACCCCCAACACTACTTCCATATTCCGATAGGAAGCCTAGAAGAGAGCTCATTTACCTAAGAATGAAGGCGAAATGGTGAATTATGGAATAGGTATGTAGGGAATTTGGTAAGGAGTCATGAAAGGATCTATGAAGAAGAGGATAACAAACAAGGTTGGACAAAAAATAATCCACTTTGGGAAGGTATACAATGAAGTTAGAACTTAGGGTATGAAATAAATGTTCACTTTTGATTACATATCATATTTTGTGGAGGAAACATTGACCAAGGATATGTACCTTGAGTAGGATAGAACATGAATAAACCAATCATTTATTGGTAGATAGTTCCTATACTAGGGTTGTTTGGTCAGAACTTGAAGGTTTGATTTCCTACACTGGTAATCAATAGGGGAACTATTTAGTATAGTGTTTCAAGCATTAGTTTTATTGATAAAAGTAAATCCTTTCAGAGCTTTACCATTTGTGATCTTTTAGGGATTGTGGTTAGTAAGATATGTTGATGTACTCAATAGCATTTCTATTCCTTATTTTCATATCTCATTAACAACCCAATCAATCTTTGATGGGATCAAGAATATCATCAAAGTTAATTGCCCATCTCAACAGTGGAGGTTAATAATACAATTCATTGGGGTTATCTCAATGGGTCCATCCAAGGTTTTCCATTCGAATGTGGAGCAAGAGGTATCCTCTTCCTAAATGGGAAGCATCATATAAAATTCAAAGCTAGATTGGAATATGGATCAAAATTACAATGAGTTACTCTCACGAAAATTACTACCCAAATTAGCATTGGACAATAATGTCAATTGTGTAAATCATGGAAGATTATTTGGTTTTGGTCAATTGGATGATCATATTGAAGAGTTTAAATTTGATTTCAATATTCAAATGGATGAATCAACTCACTAAGGTATTCACAATTGTGTCTTGTAAGCTTGTATACCATGATTTGAACACAATGGTGGATTCATTTTCTAGAGAAGGTGTTCACCTAGATATGGGTTCTTGGGAGACGATTGAAATAAAAGAAGGTTTAAATTCACTAACCACCACATGCACAATATATGATATATTATCCTTAGTTGAGCAGATTGTCAGTTCTAGTTTTTATAGGAAACATGATGTTTAACTGATTGTTCAATGACAGCTTTTTTTTTAGGGGTTATATTATCACGAAGGGTAATATTATGAATTTTTTAGTCCTTGCCAAGGCAAGGAATATAGCAATCAGTTGGTTATACATAAACTTTGACTTTATATTAATCCTAAAACAAATTCATAATGTTTCTCAATGTTTTCTAATATTTTTGTATTAAATTTAATGTTTTGAAAATATAAATTATTTTGTTGAATATTAAAAAAAATTATTTCTATTTTATGATTGGTTAAAGGTCTTGAAGTGACAAATTACACCTGTTTGGATGTGAAATTGTGTAAACCAAATAATAATTTAAATTAAAAAATTCAAAAAAAAATCCAACTTGACATGTTGTCTTTGTACTAAAGGTTTCATTAATGCTAATGACTACTATCATTTTTATACACTTTTGAAATTGTTTAAACAAAATAATAATTTTAAATTTTAAATTTGTTTTCTAACTTGGTGTACATTGCCATTAATAATAAGTACACAATTCTATTAATGATATATCATTTTGTGCAATCTACCATATTCACATTAATTAATTTATAATTCTAAAAACTCACACACACACACACAACATTTTTTATGAACTAATAGTAACTACTTTTTCCTTTTAACCTAACACTAATATACACAAGTTTTTATAGCACATGGACAATGTATAAACATATGTTTGTTTTTTTATTAGCATATATATTTTTAATTAATAAGAAAATATGAATATAAGATTCTTTAATATACATATTTTTTCTTTTGACTTGGCACTAATATATATAAACTTTTGTGGTTACACAAACAATATACATGTATATGTTGTCTTTTTATTTTTATTGACATAAGTATTTTTAATTAATATAATATATTTGACTTACTTTTTATCAACATGTAAGATATAATTGCACACTAAAATTTATACTTATTTTTTATTTTTACAAAAAATATATTTTTTAAATATTATACACCTTGAAATTTATAATAATAGGCATTTAGTTTAATTTGGTTCTACAAAATATATCTTATTTATTATACTTTGTTTTAGTTGTATATATCATATTTAGAATATTTAGAATTTTAACACCACTTTAACTACAAGGAAAGTGGCTAACTCTTTTCAAAATAAAAATATGAATGAGCTTTTATTAAGTATTTTTAATAATAAATAAATAACAAAAATAAACTATAAACATTTAAATCATATCTTAACTATAAACGTAACCTTAAGGTAGTGATGTTATGATTATAAGGTAGTGATGTTATGATTATAACTTGGATAAATGTTTATGGATTTTTTTTATAATTTTCTTTATAGGTTTGTTTTTAAACCATGTATGTACAACTTGTGTATATGCTCAATGTATTTTTTTAAATTATATGCTCAATGCTCAATATAGTTTTTTAATGTATTTGTTTAATGATTGTTAAACTCCCTGCAAAGGCAGGGAATTAGCAATTTTCATAAAATTTGACTTTATATTAATCCTAAAACAAATCCATAATGTTTCTCAATGTTTTGAAATATTTATGTATTAAATTTAATATTTTGAAAATATAAATTATTTTGTTGGATATTTAAAATTTGTTATTTCTATTTTATGATTGATTGGATGTGAAATTGTTTAAACAAAATAATAATTAAAAATTAAAAAAAAAAGAAATCTAGATTAACATGTGGCCTTTTTACTAAAGGTTTCATGAATGTTAATGAATGCTATCATTTTTTAACACTTGTGAAATTGTTTAAACAAAATAATAATTTAAAATTTAAAAATTCAATTTTTTTTAACTTGACACTTGACACGTGGTCTTTGTACTAAAGGTTTCATTAATGCTAATGAATATTATCATTTTTGTACACTGTCATTAATGATAAGTACACAATTCTATTAATGATATCATTTTGTGGAATCTACCATATTCACATTTCAATGACATAAATATATTTGAAACATTTTAAATTATGAACTAATACTAAATATTTTTTCCTTTTAACCTAACACTAATTGCACTGATACGTGTTTATATCTTAGAATTTGGGGTGGAGTAGCACATGTGCTTTACCTAGATTGCACAAGAATGAGACAAGCATATTGTCTAGATTGATTATATGGCAGTCATTCCAAATTTGAAATTAACAATTATATATATATATATATATATATATATATATAATTGTTAATTTCAAATTTGGAATGACTGCATGGATAACTCGTAGTTGATGCATGGATAACTCTTAGCTAATGCATGGATAACAAGCAGTTCCTCGAAGACAATCCATTTAAATAGAAAAAGGCTAGAACAAATAACAAATATCTTATTAGTAACACTTAACTTATGGCCTATTGGTTTTCACCAGCCACAAGTTAAGTGTTTGTGCTAGTATACACAAGTTTTTATAGTACATGGACAATGTATAAAAATATATTTGTCTTTTTATTAGCATATAGATTTTTAATTAATATGAAAATATGAATATAAGTTTCTTTAATATACATTTTTTTCTTTTGACTTAACACTAATATATACTAGTAGAGCCACTTAATTTGTGGGTGTTTAATATATACTAGCAGAGCCATTTAATTTGTGGCTAGTAAACACCGATAGGCCACAACTTAAGTGACACCATAAGTTATTTGTTATGAGTTATCCATGCATTCATGCATCAACCATCGGTTTGTTTATATTCTTTTTATCTCTCACATTCTTCTAGTTATTTGCCATGAATGTTGGTTATCAATTCATTAGCTACAAGTTATCCATGCATCTGCTACCAGTTATCCATTCATCAACTACCACTTTTTTTTTTTTTTTAATTCTTAATTTCGAATTGTGAATGACTTCCATAGAATCAATCTGTACAGTACACTTGTCTCATCATCGTACAATCCTAGAAAAGCATAGGTCGCGGTCCACCCCAAATTCTAAAATAAAAACCCTATCGACGTAATAAACTTTTGTGGTTGCAAAAACAATATATATATATATATGTGTGTGTGTGTGTGTGTGTGTGTGTATTGTCTTTTTATTTTAATTGACATATGTATTTTTAATTAATACAATATATTTGACTTACTTTTTATCAACATGTAAGATATAATTGCACACTATTATTTATACTTATTTTTATTTTACAAAATATATTTTTTAAATATTATACACTTTGAAATTTATAATAATAGGCATTTAGTTTAATGGTTCTACAAAATATTTTTTTTTACATACGATATACTTTAAAATGGTAAATATAGACACACACATTTATCATACTTAATAGTTTAGTTTTATATATATATCATATTTAAAATATTTAGAATCTTAACACCAATTTAATTGCAAGGAAAGGGAGATGCCTGAAAATTTGACCATTTGGCTCGGATGGGGGATTTTCACCAGAATCCACCATTTTTTTTATTTTATTTTGCAAAATTTGAATTTAACTGTGTTTTAATGGCTATTTTGATGGTAGAAATGGATTCAAAACCATCAAAATCCCTTAGGGCACTCAAAATTTTAGAATTTGAGAGTTTTAACCAAGATTTTTTAAAAAATGGTGGGATTTTTTCAAAATCATGCCAAAAAATCAATTTTTTGTTTGTTTGTTTGTTTGAAATCGTAGAATTTTTAGACTACTTACAAGGAAAGTGGTTAACTCTTTTAAAAATAAAGATATGAATTAGATTTTATTAATAGTATTTTTAAAAACAAATAAGTAACAAAAATAATATTATATATTAAAAAAAACTTATAAACATATAAATCATATCTTAACTATAAACGTAATTTTAAGGTAGAGACTAGTTGTTTTGCATCTATTTCTTTTATTTAGTAATGTTTTGATTATAAGTTGGATAGAAGTTTATAGAATGTTTATATAATTTCCTTTAGGAGTTAATTTTTAAACTATATAGGTACCATTTGTGTATATACTTAACGTATTTTTTAATTATCTTTTGAAAACAATTAAGCTTATAATCATTAGTTAAATAATTTAATAAGATGATACACTTTTTAGTAACTTACTTTGGAATTGTATGGTTATTTTTAAACTAATCCTATTCCTTTTATTTTAAAAATATTAAATAAATTAACAAAACTAAGTATATTTTTATGTGAAATTACATATATTAATAATAATTATTAAATTAAACTTAAAACAACTATGCATTCAAAGAATGAGATTATAAATATGCATTTTTTTTTCACACAATGAAAATAGCATACTATTAATTAAGTAAATAGTATCAACGGATACATCGAAGGAGAAATTCATATACTTCTTGTCCCAAAAAAAACCGACCATGTCTAACCAAGATCATCCACTAAACAACAATACCAACAAGAACCAACCCATCCGCCGACGGCGGAAAAATGAGCATATAATCAATAGAACTTAAACATAACCATCCCATCCGCCAAAGGCGAAACAATGGGCATCAAGGACCAATAGAGCCAATAAAAGTATCAAGCCCATCCGCCAAGGCAAAACAATGGGCAGCTCGAAACATAGCAAAAACTAGAAAAACAAACCACAGAAACATATATCCCATAAAATCAAACAACAAAAAGACAACAACGACCCTCTGAAGTACTACAGTGAGGCCAATCCGTTGACCAACCAGAAGTTGATAACGCAAAAGGATCTAAAATCCTGCAAAGCATATATAAAGCATTATCCACTAATAAAACCAGAGCTAGAAAGTGTGGTCCAAGCTACCCACCAAAATCATCACATCCCTAGACTAGTCCTCCCAAAAAATGAGCCCCAAAGCAGAAAGGAGAGCGTGTTTGGAAAGGTTGTCCGCCAACTGATTGGAGGACCGAGGGACGTGGAGAAAAGCAACAACCTTAGCCCCGTTGATAAGGGAACGTGTCTCGTTCAGCCAATGTAGGAGCATAAGAACCATGATACGGTCAGATCCATTGGCCCATGAAATTATCACCTTTGAGTCACCCCAGATCCGAAGACGAAGACAATCCAAATGGACAGCAAATTGAAGCAGCATCCATAAGGCCAATAGCTCGCAGCGAGTGTTGGTTCCAGGTGCCAAATGCAACCAAATTTTGTAATAGTGGTTCTCAGAGAGGTATAAAACCGCCCCAGCCCCACACAATGCACCCCCGATTGGGAGGCATCGTTGAAAAACCCACAAGGGTAGGTGAGTGCTAAGGGTAGAGGCAAACTAGTAATGGGCTTTGGGTTGCATGGACAATCGGAGTTAAAGGCCCGAAATGCAACAATCACACAACCCGCCATAATATCTAGGTGAAAAATGATTCCTTGAAAGATGCCTTCGTTCCTTTCCCGCCACAGTTCCCAGAAAACAAAAACTAGGAGTGCCTCCCAATCTATAAATTTACATCCCCATCTATGGAAACTCTCCTCTAGTCTTCCTGGATCCCAACTGAACCTCATGTTACATAATCCACTTAATTTAGCCCATAAAGCAGATGCCACTGAGCAAGATCCAAAAAGATGCATCGCGTTTTCATTGCAAGAACCACAAAGGTGGCAACGGCCCGGTCCACAGAAGCCTCTACGGCATAGATTGTCCCAGGTAAGTATCTTATTGCTCATGGCCAGCCAAAAGAAACATTTTAATTTCAATGGGGTCGAGAACCCCCAGATCAACTTATACCACCACCTTGTCTGTACCTGACACCCCGAGGTGATATAGTCATAGGCCAATTTCGCAGTCGCAGCACTTGTAGCAGTGTTCCAGGACCAAACAAGATGATCGGGCACCTCAAATAAAGATAACTTCGTGTTTATAAGTCCATCCAAATAACAATACCATTCATGAGCGAAGTGCCCCGATAACCCCAAGTGAGCCGCCCGAATCCAGCAAGGATTCCCATTCCCATCAGGGTGCCTATTAAAAGCATGGTTCAGTGTTAAATATGCACTTGGAGAAGAAGATTTGAAATATTAAAATATTGTGGGTTTATGTTGTATTTAAAGAAAAACTCGAAGTGTAGAGTTTATTCCATTGTTTTTATGAGAAAGATTTTAAAAATGGATTGATGATTTGATTATAGAGGAATTTAAAAATGATATTTAAAATAAAGTATCCAAAACCAGCTTCCCTTCTCCTTTTACATGTATATTAAAACATATAAATAAATAAAATTCAATTGCAGATGACAGCCACTTGCGAACGGAACATTGGAGAACCAAAATTGCATGGACTAGATTAAAATGTTCAACATGGACCTTTTCCTTTTTCAGTTATTATTCACAGCTTCTCATGGTGCTAAGTTCTAGCCTTTTGAATAATCTAGATAGTCTATTTTTATTTGTTGTGCTATAGCCATGAGACCGATTTCTAAGAATATTTTTTTGCATGGTCTAGCTTGTATTTTATATAGTGTAACATGATAGAGCTACTCCCTTTGGACGACCATCTAATGGCATAATATTAGGTAGGGATACTTTTTTTTTCAACATGAAAAAAACTGATACTTGATATTGAAGTATTGTTGTTTACACAACAAATTAAACCGACAGTCCAGGAAATGGAGCATGTCTGTAACCTACAAGACCAGGCCAAGAATATAAGCAGTACACAATCCAATGACAACCAACCAGGCCCCTCTACAGCCAATGAAGTATCTCCAGGATATTCCAATCCTCTGACGGATGTAACAGGGAGCTGAACGAAGCTAATCTAATATAGAGCATAAAGAAGTATGAATTAAATGTGTAAAAAAAAATGCCAACGCAGTGGCAGACGAAATACAGATGTATAGCTAACCAAAAAAGTAAGGAAAAATAACAATACGAGGCCACGAAAAATGGAAACCAGCTAACAAGGAAAAATCTACCAGAAGCCCATGATAGGCTAGTTCAATCCACAACAAATCTCATAGTGTATCCGACCTTCATCCATCTCTTGACCGCGCCGAGAGAGAGAATCAACAACACCATTGTGTTCATGGAAGATGTGAACAATGGAAGTCGAAGAGCATGAGTCAAGTAAGAGACGAGTATGATCCAACCAAGAGTTTAGTGCAGTAGCATTGATAGCAACCACAGAGTTGGCCCAGTTAACAATCACCATAGAGTCCCCAACCACCTGATCAAGTACAATGTTGGCCCTGTTAGGATATTCCTATACTCCATCCTAGTCCCACCAGTATTTTGATCATTTACATTTTTAGTCATGCATGCACCTTTTAGGGTTTGCATGCATTCTAGGGTTTGCATGCATCCCAGTCATCAGTCCAGCACCTAGCCCTTAGTTAGCCAGCCCCCAGGAGCTTCTCACTATTTAGTTTTAGCCCTCCAGTTGCTTAATGCGCCCTTCTTCCTTGATTTTAGGGAGCAACTCGCCCTCCCTCACCTACCAGTCCAGTTGTCACTCAGTTACACTCAGTTACACCTACCAAAGTTAGTTTGACCGATGGTTGACAGTTACTTGAGCATTGATGACTCCACTGATGATGATGAAGACTTCCAGTTGCGCTCTAATGATCATGAGGACACCTAGTTGTGCTCCGATGACACTCCAGTGATCCTTTGATCACTCCATGAAGGCTAATTCGAATTGCCACCTTAGGCATTCGAATTCCTCATGCATTGTACTATTTATATGTCCATTTGTGATTAATAATCTAGTATGACCGAAGTATTATTGCTTCTATCTGAGTTCTACTGTACCATATTATTCTGTTGCTCATTATACTGCATGTATCACTCTTCTTCTATTCTCTTGCTTAATCCATTATTCTCTTGTGAGGTATACATCATCTCTTAGATTTGCTATGAGGATTTTCACATGGTATTAGAGCATGTTGAGAGAATTGTTTATCTCCATTCTTGAGAGTTTTTTTGCAGGTTATTACCAAGATTTCGAGTGCAGCAGTTGTAGCAGTTTCTGCATTTTTGCAGCAGTAACAGTTGCAGTTATTCTATATTGTTTTTGCAGGTCCTCTACAGCTTCAATGTATGATTTAGAAGGAATCCCTTTTCTTTCTCCATTCAACTATGATGAATGGAAACGAAGAATGATAGCACACTTGAAGATCCATGATCTTTTTTTTTGTTATTTTGAAAGAGAGTTCGAATCCCCTGAAGAGAAGATTGACTGGTTAAATAAAAGAGACATGCACTTTGCAGCAATAATGTTTTCTTTGTGTGCATACCAGAGATTCCAATTCAAATACCGTGATGGTGTTGAAATTCCAAGAGAGTTATGGACTCCAAAAGAGATATGGGCTCACCTGGATGGAAAATTTGGCAGAGAGAATGAAGGACTTGGTCCCAACCCATTCGAAAGAAAACAAAGTGATGCATTCGCTCCTCTTGATGGTCTCTCAGATCATGAACCAGTATCATCTCATATTGAAGTTGTTGACAAAGAACTTGCAGATTCTCCGCTTATGCTCAAACTTTCTTCTCTTTCTGTGCCAGCTCACACTCTAGATATTGCAGAAGGTCCTAAATCCTCTCTTGCACCAGAGTCTGTTGGTTTGCATCATGATCACATGATTATTTCAGAGGTCAAATCAGCTAATGGAGGTAATGCATTCGCTCCTCTTCAGCAAACATTTCTTTTATACTACTATATGATCATAAATTCATGCTTTCAGAAGGTCATTGAAGAATATGGCCATTGCCATTCGCTTGGGATAATTTCTCATGCATCTACTGGTTTTGATCTCACCTCTCATAGTTCAAAGGAGATCTCAAGAAGCCATGATTCAAGTCTTGTATCTAATTTGGGTTCTAAGCAATTACTGCTTGGGAAAATTTCTCATGCATATGATAGTTTTGATCTCACCCCTTCTGGTTCAAAGGAGATCTCAAGAAACTATTTTGAAAGTCTTAAATCTGATTTTGATTTCAAGCAAACATGTAATAGTTCTTTTTGGCATAATCTCACCCATGGTGGTTTGAAGGAGAAGACAAAGGACTATATGCACATTCAAAAATTTGATCCTACCTCAACTGATTCGAATCGCAGCTTCAAGGATCATTCTAATACTGTTGGATTTGTTCTCATCACATTCGATCTGAAGAGCAAGTACAAGCACATGTTTTTTGAGCATGATCCACTTCTTCCCAAGAAGAAGATACCTCCAGACATATGACCAAGCATCACACATGCTTGAGTTTGGAGCTTTTATTTTTATGTGTGCCTTACAGTCTATTTTTTGAGGAGGGGGTATGTTTCCCATGAAATTTTCCCACTTCCTTGGTTTATTGATTGTTATTATTCATTGTATTGGGTGACCTTTGGTCTTAGTTACCAGGGCCCAGGATGGATTAAGGGGGGGTGTTAGGATATTCCTATACTCCATCCTAGTCCCACCAGTATTTTGATCATTTACATTTTCAGTCATGCATGCACCTTTTAGGGTTTGCATGCATTTTGCATGCATCCCAGTCATCAGTCCAGCACCTAGCCCTCAGTTAGCCAGCCCCCAGGAGCTTCTCACTATTTAGTTTTAGCCCTCCAGTTGCTTAATGCGCCCTTCTTCCTTGATTTTAGGGAGCAACTCGCCCTCCTTCACCTACCAGTCCAGTTGTCACTCAGTTACATTGAGTTACACTCAGTTACACCTACCAGAGTTAGTTTGACTGATGGTTGACAGTTACTTGAGCATTGATGACTCCACTGATGATGATGAAGACTTCCAGTTGTGCTCCGATGATCATGAGGACACCTAGTTGTGCTCCGATGGCACTCCAGTGATCCTTTGATCACTCCATGAAGGCCAATTCGAATTGCCACCTTAGGCATTCGAGTTCCTCATGCATTGTACTATTTATATGTCCATTTGTGATTAATAATCTAGTATGACCGAAGTATTATTGCTTCTATCTGAGTTCTACTGTACCATATTATTCTGTTGCTCATTATATTGCATGTATCACTCTTCTTCTATTCTCTTGCTTAATCCATTATTCTCTTGTGAGGTATACATCATCTCTTAGATCTGCTATGAGGATTTTCACAGGCCCTGGTGGAGAAAAAAAGAACCATCCATAATGCCAAGAGCTCGCCCATGGTATTGGTGCCTTGACTTCCTGACATCCATAGCTTGATATGGTCACCCCAAGACAATTCAATGAATGCCCCAGCCCTGCATAGTCCAGTAGAAGATAGAGTAGCCCCATCAATATGGACTCTGTTACTAGAACATAGAAGATGAGAAGGAGCAGTAGAGTGATCCCGAATACCATCAACAAGACAATTGCGAGCAACCCCGATAAATTCCACAGATAGATCCTGAATGAGACAGGATACCCTACTAGATTCAGTAAAAATATAATCAAATAAAAGCATGTTCCACGCCTTCCAAATCTCCCACGCTACCAGGCATGCCAAGCATCCAAAATCAGAGTTGATCGAAAACAGGGTCTTGTACCAGTCCTATAATGAAAAATCCGATCCTCGCTGAATGTGGATAAATGGGTCACCAAAGTATGACCAGATCTTGATAGAATACAGACATCCCGCAAAAAGATGGTAGAAGGATTCCTCATCACCGCAACATAATAGACATATGCTAGGCCCTTGAATACCACGTTTTTGTAGATTCCCCCACATGAGAATATTCCCCGCTAATAAGAGCCACATAAAAATCCGCACTTTAAATGGAATGTGCCACCCCCAGCATGAACGGAACCACCACTTCCAGTCAACCAAATTATCATAATAGATTGCCTCATACGCTGATTTGGCCAATAACATTCCATCTTTTGAATTCCATGACCAAATCAATCTATCCTCTGACTCCTGAATGTAGATGTTAGCCCGATATAGATCGAGAATGTATGCCTTCCATTCAGTGGCCATAGAGCCTATTAGTCCCAGTTGCTCAACACTTATCAAATAGTGAAAAATCTTAGACTTTCCACTATAAATCAAAATATGGTTGAGATGATGGTATCCATGGCTTCTCAGATGATGTATCAATGCAGAAGACAACTTAAAGGTGGAAGGGCCACCCACCATAGGATCCTCCCCGATCAGAATATGACGGCCATTGCCAGGAACCCAGGCCAACCATTCAGCCATAACAGGGAAGGATAAAAGTAAACCAGCCTAGACAATGGATATGGCCTTAGTAATCTTCCGCGGGGATCGAATCCATTGAATCGTAGACATCTTGCCAAAATATTTATCCTTTAAGATGCTGCCCCAAAAATAGTCCACCTTCAGTGCACGCCATAAACTCTTTGCCAGTAGCGCCGTAGAGAAAGAATAGAAATTTTTTATAGCCCATCCCCCCTAAGCATATGGACGATCAAGTTTAATCCAAACCACTAAGTGAATTTGATTTTTTCCCGTCTCGGACCAAATGAATCTATGAATTTTCTGACGGATGGAGGATAATATAGAATGGGGAATTTTGCACAATGAAAACCAGTAAACACCCAAATATTGTAATACTAATTTAGCAAGAATAAAGCAACCCCCACTGGACAACCAGTGCCATTTCCAGTGAAAAATCCGCTGTTCAAATTTTTTTAATAACCATTTCCAATCCACAATCAAATACCCATTTGGTTTAAGATGATATCCAAGGTATTTGGTGCCCGCATTTAGATCAACGATCCTATAAGGAAGGAAATCAGAGATAGAAGAGATCAGTGCATCATCCAGTTTATGCTCCAATAAAATAGATTTCCCATTGTTGATCAGCATGCCAGATGAGCCACAGAATTGTTTAGTAATATGCCACATATGACGCCATTCCTGCACATTAGCACCCCCAAACAACATCACATCATCAACAAAAAATTGATGTGTGATCGAATTATGAGGAGATACCTGAATCCCAGAGATTAATGAATTGGCTTTTGCACAGTGTAACAATCTGTTGAATCCATCAATGACAATAAAAAAAAGTAATGGGGACAATGGGTAGCCCTTTTGAAGCCCCCGCGAACAGCGAAAAAACCCCGTAGGACAGCCATTGATTAAAATAGCATAGTTAACTGATATAATGCAACCCATAATCCATTTAATGGCCACCCATGGAATACCGATCTGAACCATGGCCAGCCAGAGATAGGACCAATTGACATTATCATATGCCCATTACAAGTTCAATTGGAGGATGAGTGCCTGCATGTCTTTAGTTTTAATATTGTGCATCGCCTCTTGAGCCACCCCCACAGCATCTAGGATCTGCTGCCCATCCAAAAACCCATACTGTTCAGGAGAGAGCCCACGAGAGAGCACAGGCTTTATTCGACAGGTAATTACCTTTGATATGACTTTGTATATCAAGTTACACAGGGATATAGGGCAAAAATCCATAAAGGATATAAGCTTGGATACCTTAGGAATGAGTGTTACAATTGTAGCATTAAGAGAACCAGTCACCTCACCTTTCACCCGAGTTTCTTCCACCATTGCCAAAATCTTCGGACCCATAATGTCGAAGAAAGCAAGGAAAAGTTCCACGGTCCAGCCGTTTAGACCGAGACTTTTGTCTTTTGCAAACCCACTCAGAACTGTATAAATCTCCTTTAGTGTCACCAGAAGAAAAATGTCATCCCCCTCCTACCCGCTAAACAGTCGAGGATACTTACTGACCACCTTTATTTGCTCAGCAATAGAAACTCCACCAGGATCACAGTAATAATTCACAAAGTGAGAAGTAGCCTCACCTTGAAGGTCCACCAATGACGAAATATAATCCCCCGGACTGTTCTGCAAATCCCAAATAGAGTTCCCAATACATCTGCTGTTTGCAAATTTATGAAAAAATTTGGAATTTTTGCCACCCAATGAAACCCACAAAGCCCTGCTCTTCAGACGCCACCTAGCTTCATCCCTGTTAAGAAACAACATTTTACGTCCCTCCAAATCTGTCAATAAAGAACGAGCTGGCTCCGGAATAGGACCTTCCCGGTGGGTAGAATGGAGTGTATTGATTTGTGAATCGATCAACGAGATTTACTGTATCTCTGCCTTTTTAAAATCTTTAATCCATTTCTTAACAGATAGCTTTAAGATGCCTATATACATATATATGGAAAAAAATACAGATGTAGACAATGTGCAAAAGTAAGTATACCTTCATTACAGAGAATACCTTAACAAGTTTCTCATTCAACATAGTTGACATTTCTTCAAAAAAAAATTCCAAATGAATGTCACCATAAATTCAAACATTCCAAACAAACCCACAAATTCCAATGACCTGATCCTTAAACCCTAAGCTATGCGGTTTTCAAAATTACAACAAACCCACATAGTGCCCCAGTCATTCAGAACCTAAACCCTGATATTTTCCCAAAAAGGAAAATAAAAAATGTGCATTATCCCAAACATTTACTATAATGTAAAATCCAGAAACTTGAGATAAATTCTTCAGCTGCTATCGTTGTGGTGCAACCATGTGATAAGCTTGTTGCCACACATCATAGAAAGGGAGATTGAACGATCCAACAATGATGAGGATGGCAATGATGAGGGAAACTAAAAAATTGATTAGATATCGTGGCCACCAAACACATGCAGATCTCCATGGTGCTATCATGGCCACTAGCAAGTTGTCAACACCTTGATCCGGCAGAGTTTTTTATTTCTTCACATTTTGATTGCACAGTTAAACGATCAGGGATTCATTGAATCGACTAAAGAAATATCTGGTTTCACAGATTGGTTGCTCCACGTGAAAAAAGTCAATGCCCAAGATTTCACTACGGTGGACTTACGAGGACACTAGTGGAATGTAATGGAATTATATTTGATATATTCTCACCATTACACATTACACATCAATGGAACCATATTCTTCACTTTTTAAAATATAGGTCGAGAACAAAACATGTAATCAATTATAAACTTAAAAAATCCTATTGACAAAAATTTAATAAAAAAATTCCATTCTAATCACATTTAAAATATAAGTAAGCTCGGGAGAAAACATGTATTCCTTCTGAATTAAAGATAGGGAAGAATAAATTTGTATAGTTGACTTATGGGAATTATACCTCGAAATATATAATATAGTTGATTCCTCGATTTTTGTTACAAATTCTGATGATGACTAGTCCACGTATTAGACACTTGAGAATATTTTGACCCTTTACGCTACCCAAAAGACCACGGTATAAGGTAAAAATGAAGATGTCTAAACAAGGAACCATTGATAAGAGAGCTTAGAGGAACCATTGAAAGAGAGCCTAAAAGATGAGAACAAGTGTTACTAAGTCCATGTTTGATTTCTCCATAGTTACAACACAATGGGCATCCAACTACTAGATGAGGATACTAACGATTTTAATTTGATTAAAAATGCCACTTCTAAGGGAGTCCAACAAGTTAAGTTCTTACCACATTTTATGAAGTTGTGAATACGAGTATTTAGGCCACATGGATTGTGGCATGAAGTATATACAAGATATGGTATGACAAGTATTATTGGTATCTAAGGAGGTTAAGATAATTATGGGCATTGCTTATAAGAAAGTTTAATTTTTTATTTCCAATAAGATTTATAGAATCTCGACAAGTCTCGAGAAAAAATAAGAATGAATTGAAAGATTTATGGTAGCATGGGAGAAATTATTTTCAAGTACTATGAATAATTTTCAACAAATCAAGTACCTAAAATAAGGGATGGGTGAAATGAACAAGAAAGCATCAACTAAAACAAATCCTCCAAAACCAATGACATCTAAGGATGCCTCATAGTACAATTTTGTGAACATAAGTCTTTAAGACTGGTATCATCAATAGAGGATATCCCAATATACGTTACCAAGTGACAGAGCACCATCCAAGAGCAAGTTAGTCACATAGCCAGTACCTACAATAATGGAAAAGGAAATTATAAGGATGAGAAAATCCAATCTCATCCACCTTTGGACATAATGGATATCTAGTACAAGATGCATAGGACTTGTTGGAAAGAATTGCAGAGTTGCATGTATGTCATGTACCCACCTGCTGACCCAATGCAAGGCAGGAAACATGATGCCAAAATCAGGGCTTTTACATGATCTCAGCCCATTACTAGATTCACAAAAATGATAATAGGGTGTGTAGATGTAAAACAATCAATTATGCACAGCGGAAACAACATCCACACAATCTTCATATGCATTCAACATGTCAATTTCGGACATTAATAAAAACATTTCAGAAATAAATACATAGACAGGAACACTTATCTTCATTTCAATTGTCCCAAGCAACTAGCTATGTCGCTGCAACGTTCCGCCCAACCATAGGCTCTTCGACAGCTTATACTGAGTCCGTCCGAAGGCCACCCCCGAGCCGGGCATGATTCTCACAAGGACAAAGGGGACATTCACGCTTGCACACAGTCTATTAACCATTTTATTGTAGCCAAGCCAGTCTAACTGGGTTTATCATGCTACACTTGCACAATGGATGCTCATTCCCAATCTCAAGCCAGAACAAGGGATTACCCATCACCCATACCCATCATACTCTTCTTTCTCACAGCAAAAACGATTATTGACAGGGTTACACATTTACAACAGAGGTGTTCATAAAACGGGGTCTACATTGGCTCTCCCAACTCATGGATTCACCCAAGCGAACTGTGGAATTTCGATTTCAACCCCAGGGAGCAAAACGATTTCTCTCCACTGGTTAGGATCCCTTCCAATGGCCTAAACGACCTCCAGGAAGATCCAAAACGTTCTGCTCTCTTCCCCACTGGTAACCAGCACAAAAACGCCCCTTCCCAGCTAAAAGATGAAGGGAAACACAGAAAAACGAGGGAGGAAAACGCCCAGGCAGCTAGAGCTGCGTGAGAGAGCAAGGCCATGCTGAATAATGGCTTAGGCAGCCATTTCGTGGCTCTCTTCCTGCCCAAGGAGACCCACACGTTTTTCCATGAAGGGTGGCTTGCCCATACCCGATTTTGGACAGCCATACCTCCCCATTCCCCAAGGCATTAACTTCCCCAACCAACTCTTGGGAGAAATCAATGGTTGGGTACAAAAGTCAACATGGGTAGTTGAGGGTTTTATGGGTTCTCTTATTGACACTTGGCTTGACTCTAGTGGCTCAAGGGTTTTAATGTTTGTCCCCCCCCCAATTCCTTGTGAAAGCATGCCCCCATCTCTTTGTTGCATTGCATAGCTAGTTGTGGGTATTTTTATTAGAATGCATATTACATGATATTTGAATTTCCAATGTGCATTGCTAGCACGCAACCCATATGCATCACTAAATCGATGGCAGGGCCTTGGCCTTGAGCTCCTCACCATGATTTCATAACACTATTACATCATTTATAGTGTTAATGCCATGGGGCCAAAATGGGGACATTACAATGTATATCATTAGTAGAAGTCCATGAATGTAAACAAACATAGGGACATAATTGACAAAGGGGATATACCATTGTTAACGCTTAAAAGTCACACACATGCGACATTTCAGTGATTCATCCAGTAAGGCATCATCAACATAAAGAATGCATATCACCATGGGCATCCTCAATAGATCCAAAACACAACATGAGTCCATAAGTGCCAAGAAATAGTCAAAACAATTGGTAGCGTGGGTAACACATAGTTTACTTACGCTATAGCGTAGGTTACCTGAACAATGCCCATGCTACACCTGCATGGCATTTCCTTCGATAGACGCGCTACTCCCAAAAACGCGATACCACTCACTCCCCGCAGCACATTAAAGGCTCAATCCTCCCCAAGAATCCGAATTCGGCTCCTCACACACTTGGTGGCATTAATCAGCCCCCCTAGTGTGCTTTGGAACTAGTTCATTGAGGATGAGAGTTCACATTTAGATCTAGTTGTTTGTTGGCCACCTCTTGGCCTATAAAAGAAATCCATTGGCATGCATTTTGTAGAGAGAAATCAGAGAAAGGTTATGCTGTTGGATTTGAGTTGGAGCTTCCTCATAGCCCACCATTTACTACCATTGTGAGAATTCCCAAGCTCCCTTGCCACCTTCCATCTAGGGGCAAGTCTTTCTCTCCATTGTTCTACCATCTACTTAGCATTTAGTTTGGACAAGAAAGGCATCCCTAAGGGAGATTGTTTCCTTCCCTTGAATCCCTCACCTCCTAGGTGTTATATAGCTATTCCATTGGGCAATAAAATAGTGATTTAGCATATCTCTGGTTGTTGTTGGAGTTTGCATTCTCCCCCCCCCCCCTCCCTCTTTCATTTTGTTTTATCAATATTTTCATGTTTGAATGTGAACTACACTAACAATCTCTTGCAGGATCACTTGGAGGAATACCAACCACACAAAAAAGGGGCTCCAAGGACTGAGGCCTTGCTGCTACCTACAAGACTTAGCCCCTTACCAAGTGGAAGAGTGCACTTGTGCAATTTTTTTTCACAATTGTTCTAATGGAAACCATACTTATTTTTGTTCATTTATATTTAAACTAGGTTGTTTTATGCTAAGTATCTAATTCTTGGTATTTGTCACTTGTAGGAGATTAGGTATTCCACCTCTTGCTTCCAGAATTTGGCCCCATCACGGCCACAAGATATTTTTTCTACAATCGCATGGTTCCCGGTGTCTCTGTCGCGCTGATAGAGCAGAATCGACTCAGACAGTCGAGCGCATAGCGTAGGTTACCAGTGTCATACCCGCGCTACACCACTCATCGCACCCATGCCGAAGGTTAGTGTATTACCCACGATGTTCACGCTACTATTGTTTATTTGATTTTTATCTGCATAGATTAGTTTGGAATCCCAATCACGGCTTACTAGTGAACTTAAATTAAGGCAAATTCACCCAATTACTTAAATTTTTAATAATTAGTGCACCTAGACCAATATTAGGAAGTAAAGAGTACATCTCTCTTGCAACTTACCTAGGTAACCAACTTTGAGTCTTTCAATGGGCCCCATTGTTGTCACTACTATTCAAGACCATTTCTTGTTTATGCATCAATCGACACGTTGTTTTTAGTAGTATTGCTAGTGTAGGAAACATTTTTTGCACACAAGCAAGGACCTAAAGACACTTGTCTCCCGAAGTATGCTCTTCACCTCGCACTTCATGTGAGCTAGGTGAATCAGAAAAAGGGTGAGAAGTGTGAAATGCCTCAATTGTACACCTGTCTATTATTTAGAATATTTGATTTTGAAAAGCACCGTGAGCATCTGTTAGAGTTAAAAGTACACATTACTTGATAGACTATTTTAGTTAATTTGCCAATAAAATCGTTTTTTGCTTTCATCACATGTGTTTGCACCACTAGCACACAATAAGAGGCCTAAAGACTCTTCTAATCCTTGTATGCTCTTCACCTCACACTTCATGTGAGCTTGGTGAATCAGAAAGGTAGGGATTGTGAAATACCCCTCTTACACTCCATAAGTGAAACATTCAAACCCCTTAAAATCAACATTGTAATTGTCTTGACCAACTAAAATCCTCCACAAGAGGTCACAAAACAATATTTTAGTTAGGTAGGATTGATTGGGATAGACATCCATTAATGCTCACCAAACTAGTTTCATTAGTGATATTTTGAAACATAGCATTGTTGTCTCATATAGTACTTACAAAATCCTGCTATAAGCAAGTGTTAAAAGAAAACCCGAATTAGAAGTGTGTCATGACCAAGGAGGTGAAATCTGAGGTATAGTTTCCCTTCTCTCCCCTACAAGCCACTCAGCTTGTTGTAGGGAGATGAAATTATACCGTGCAATCCGAACCACTGATCCGCACTTGACGCAAGGTATCTTAGTGGCCCAACTTAGGATATCACCAAGGAGCAATTGTGAGTGCAATTGACTCCTGAAGTTAGCTATTACCTTTGGGAGGTGTTTCCAAGTCTTCCTGATTGGAACATTGGCCCCATTGTCGATAGAACTAGCTCTTTGTTATCTCCACTAGTCGATTGGTGAGTGGATACAATTATCACCATTAATTGTGCTTTTGGGAGGCCCAGTTACATTTGAGAGGAAGGACGTTAGTTCTTCTAGGGAATTTACATTTATTTTCTTTTTTAACTACAAGTTCACTAAACTCGTAATAAAAAGAACCTACATGCGGGAGCTCATGCATTAAAACCGACATTGCACATATAACTCATTTATCGCACCCTTTTGCATCTGTTGTGATTGGCATATTTTTGCATTTGTTCAATTATGTTTAAATTCCACTATCATTCTCATTTGACACAAAGCCTCCACCATTGAGGAAAAAAATAACATCCTAAGACAGTCTCATAGAATACAAGGCCTATCCCCTCTCTCGAGGGGTGTTATTACACCTTCTTCCCATGGCCCACAAGGAAGGTATCCTAGCTAAGGTCACTCCCAGGCTACGTTACTAGGATCATCCAGTCAAGTCCAAGCTTTGCTAGGTACATTTTCTCCTCTCAAAGAAACTATCAATTACACCACTTCTTCCCCCATTGGAGGAGGTACCCCACTGGCTTCTCCCCTCGGAGATCCCTCAGTTCCATTTGACCCATCTTCTCTCATAGGAGGTCAACTGTTGTTTACAACACCACCTAGGTCTCCTCCTTATGGAAATCATATCCCACATACAATGGCACGACCAGTCATCCCTACCTTACCATTCATGGCTAGTTTAAATCTACTTGATTTGGCCAAAATGACTAATGATCCCATTGATCATGATGTGACATGGTCGGCTATTCCATACAAGCTTCCTTCCGACATTCCCATATCAAAGGAAAACAAGGAGATGATCCCGCCAACCACATCATGTCTTTCCATTTATGGTGTTCATCTAACAACATAGTGGATGACCCCGTGAAGCTTTGCCTCTTCCAGCGTACCCTAACTGGAACAATAGCAAAGTGGTACGTAAACCTAACAAATGGAGCCCATTCCACATTTGCGACATTGGCCACTGCATTTATTATTTACTTTCAACTTCCAATTTGACATGATCTAGGCCTCAAAATTCTCACTGAGTTTCGTCAAAATACTTCCACCCACATTGCGGACCACATCCATGAGTGGCGTAGGCACCACACACTTTCAAGATCAAAATACAACCTCCATTTTTGTTGGATTGGTTTATCAAATATCTCCAACCCTCCATAGATAAATATTTCACCACCTCCATGCCACAAAGTGAGGAAGAGGACATTCTAAAAGTGCAACATTTCAATCTTATATACGCACAATTCGACTACCTTTACACTATCCTCCTTGATGCCCCTCGACATCGGTCATTGGATCCTACACCTTTAGACTCGTCACATTTGGCAGATGGGATTATTGGGTCCATTTCCCATCTAGGAAAGGATCCTCCTACCACATGAGTTCTATTCAACATGGTTCTATATTACCCATCTATGCCGCCTACCTTGGTACCCCTACACCAGTACCAACACCATCAGTTGATCAATTACAATATGGACAGTATAGTCCTACATACCCAAACATTAGCCAAGCGATGATGGTTCCTACACCGCCAATGGCGCAAGTCGTTCCTACGTCCACCTCTTACAAAGTGCAAATTGCATTTATCCCACCACCAGGATACAACCCATATTACCTGTTCCCATGTCCAACTGGTCAGCAACCTTCCCCCCACATGGGGGTTAACCTATTTCAACCTTCTTACATTCAACAAGCTCAACAATTTGAGCAATTGAACGTCATAAACCCTCGAAATCCCTAGACTCAGGGGAATAATAAATGTAAGAAGAAACAAAGTCAGCAGCCGGGACAAGAGGGAAACCCCCCTCCCCAGCAAAACCAGAATACGAGTACCCAAAATGAATGGACTAACAATCCCCCCAAGCAAGGGAAGAATCCCACCCTGAGAACCAATCATCATTGCTCCATTTGCAACGATTATGGTCATTACACACACCATTGTCCTCTTATCCTAGACTACAAACTATTACTAGAATCCAAAAAGAAGACAGTGGCAAACCCCCCTCAAGCAGAAAATCCTCCCCAACCACAAACAACCATGTTACAACAACCCTTTTCCAATCAAGAGGTAGTCACACAACAACAAGAACCTCACCCACCCAGCAAGGACTCTTTCTAAAATATCTATACATTGTACATCAGCCTCTAGACACAAGACAAAGGTTATGATGGGAGTTCCAACCCCCAAGAGGAAGACATTTCTATCCCCTCATGGGGCCCTCTACAGATCCCTCGACCGAACACTGAACAAATCCCACGGATTCCAAAAGTTCTGCTTCGGCGTACCCCTAATAACCCTCACATGAAAGTCTCCCACAATTACAGGGTGGATGACTTGGCTCAATCCCTGGCAGCCATGTCCACATTAGAAGTGTTATAGTATTTCCCAACACAGCGAAAGGAATTACTCAATGCACTCGGTGCGGTCGATCCACCTGACTCGCATATCATGACCTTTGATCTCGACAAAGGTGATCCGTGACTACCATTGTCAGTCGCATTTCAATTTCCAGTTACTGTAAATAAATTCATGATCCATTTATGTATCATTGACAAAGGTGCATCCACTTGTGTCATGTCTACAAAAGTCTAGAAACGATTAGGGTATCCTAAGTTGGTCCGAATAGTAGATGCAATACTATCATTTTTTTTTCCAACACGTAGATCGAGCAAAAACCCTATTTTGAGAGTCGTTTTTTTTTGCAGTAGCTTGGGCGGCCAGGGCTTGGCCCAGCCGCCCCTCCTTCCCTGTACATAGATGCTGGTTTTTTTGCAGGCTTACTAAAGGTCGGTGATCGGTGGAATCGCAGGGATTCTGGCTTCAGGGCCTCTCGGGTGCTAATGGCGGTCTGATCCTTAACTTCTTTGCGGACTTGTTGCAAAGGTTGCTGTCACAGGCGGAGCCGATGCATAGGGTTCCTGGTGGTCGGTGTCGGTGGAGGCATCTAGGGCTCTTGGTTACAGCTACGACGTTGCTCTTTCGAGGGATTTCTTTTGTCTGGTCGTTTTCTTCATCAGGGGTTGCTGGCTTTTCGCCGGATTGGAAGATCCATTGAGTTTGCTGCTCGTCCACAGACTTGGATCTACTGTTTCTTCTGTTGATGGTGTCGGTTATGACAGAAGCTGGTCGTCTTGCTGAGTTTATTGTTGTCAAGGGTTCTTGGAGGCCGACGGGGGTTTTGTGGCACCTTGCTCTAGGTTCTTTCTTATGTTATCTTTCTTTTTTTTTCTGGGAAATGAGGGTGGTAATCGACGTCTGTAGGCTTTCTGGAACTTCTGGATTTATACGGTGATTTCCGTGTCGGCAGAAGTTGATATCTTTGAAGTAGTACAGGCCGAATCCTGCTTCTTGATCACACCAAAGGCGACTCGGCAGAATCAACGTGCAAGGATGATTGTATACGAGGACATTATCATAGGTGATGAGCTTCTCTCTGATTCATTTATACAATGAGATTCAGAATGGAGTACTATGGGAAGTTGAAGGAATGTGGGTTGCTAAAGGGGTAATTGATGTGGACATTGGAGCTAACCCCTCTGCAGAGGGTGGAGAATAAGAAGTTCTAGACGACCAAGCAGTTCAAGTTGTTGACATTGTTGATACCTTTCGGCTTCAGGAGCAAGCTCCTTAAAACATTTGGGGCATACATTAAGCGATATGTCAATAACATCACACAGAATCTGCCTGAAGATCGGCGAGAGGAAATCATTAAAGATGTGGAAGGAGCTGTTAAATGGCTTCTCTCCTTGTTGAATGACTTTCAATTTTTTGTTGGCCAAAGCATGAGGGAAGACGGTGCTCTGGTGTTTGCATATTTTAAGGAAGGAAGCACTAATTCCACTTTTGTGTATTATTGTGTACTCTGTCGGGAAGCCTCTGGATCCATGGACAAGGATCTGCCTGCTGCGGATCCTGTGCCATGAACATCAATGGCTGCAACGGCCTCGCCTGCCTCACCAAGATCGATGCCGATTCTGACTCCGCCACCACCATCACGCCCTTGCCACACATGTTCGTCGTCCCTTTCATACGGTGGAGGCGTCTGGGGATTGATTTCAGCGACGCTCAGCTTGCTTCGGCGGACTGCTCCAGCCAAAATGGGGTTTCTCTGGCTGATTCTTCATTAGGGGTTTGCTTGCTGGCTGTTTTTGCCGGTTTGGGAGGTCTACTGTGTCTGCTGCTCTGTCCACAGACATGGATCTTCTGCTTCCTCTGATGAGGGTTTCGGTTTTGACAGATCTATATCTTTCTATGGAGAGTCTGCTGCAATGTGAGATGTGGATGGTCATAGCTTCTTGTTCTTGTGTGGCTATGGTGGATTTGAGCGGGTTTCTGCTCACACTTTCTGTGGTATGTTCAAGATTTATCGTTTCTTCTCTCTGGGTTTCTCTTTTTTTTGGTTCAGCTCTTTATAAGCTGTTGTTTATGCTTATATGGGACAGAAATATGTGAAAATGTAGGGATCCTTGTTGATTCTACTACATGTGCAATATGTAATTTTGATCATCTTTTTGAAATAAAATTATGGACTTTTTCCAAGGAAAAAAAAATCCTAAGTTGGTCCCCTCATCTATTTCTCTTCGCACATATGATGGGAGACCATCCCAACCAAGAGGATTGTACCAAAATGTCCCCATACAACTAGGGTGCAAGATGGTTATGATCGATATCGAAGCAGTCGACATAGAATTCAACGACAACATCCTCTTGGGGCGTAGTTACATGTACGCCATGAAGATGGTTGCATCCTTACTCTTTTGTATCATGATGTTTCCCTTAAATGAGAAGGTAGTTACTTTATACCAGCTTAACTACTATGACCCTAATACTATAAACAACCCCAACAATGTCCTGCCGACTGTACTAGGCGATGACCAACTGTATGTTGAAATTCCCCCCCGTATGTATAAGGAATCCAATTTGTTAGGAATATACTCGGGACCACCACCTAAGATCCCTACATCAACTGATGGCCTAATGTGCACAATTTTCACCACTGAAAATGGATATGCCTATACCTCAACACCATCATCAACACCACTTCTGAGTCATGGCATTGAACAAAGGTTGAGTCCATCGGTACCACTGATATTTCAAATCTCATTCTTGTATCCTCCCACAGGTGTACAAGGGACACCAGTTATGGCTCAATTAACTCTACCTGGGCTAACTTTGGGAATACCGGTATGGTACCTCACACCACCATACCCAGAGATGGCTTCCAAACCCGTCATCCATTATGATTTTGTCCTTGTTTCTTCTAGTACGGCTGCAGGGCGCGTAACACATTCAATTACGACAACCCAACCTATAGCATCCGCAACTACACCACAATCGGTCGTCACTAAGACCGCCAATGGGGGCACCAAACAACCAAAGTTGAAAGGTCCCCTGTTACCTAACCCGACATCTAATTCAGTAGAAACCATGAAGCCTAAAGTAGGGGGCATCAACCATCATCAGTTAAAATCCCCAGTTATGATCAATACTCCCCATCAAAGGGTCACACCGTTCTTTTCTCTTTGCGGGCATCAAGGCCACACAACCAATCTATGTATTACTATACCAGAGTTAAGGAATCTTCTCAACGCCCACGTTAGCATCACCCACACTCTACCAACGGTGAAAGGGGTATTGGGCTACTGTACGTGTTCTTGTACTGACTCGGTATCTGCGTATTTCAGAGACCCAACAATATCCCCTTTTCACTAGCCCTTTCAAGAACAATCTGCGAACAGACTAAGGTCTCACCCGAGGTGAAGTTATTGGGTGGCTACAAAAGCAAGTTTCTGTAACTTGGTGATGCATGACTAGAGAACAGTTCCACTGGGAGAAATTACAGTTTCTTCGCATCCACTTCCAATACCAAATTGTACTTTAGGACTGCGCACAAGCGGTAGTTACCCACACCGCACTACAATAGCGTGACTCTAGACTGGGATTCCGGACCGTCGCACTCACTACAGGCTACGCTGAATAGTGTGACTTCTCGGTTTACTTCAAGCTATGCAATTTACCATGTTAAACACTGCAAATAAGTGCCTATGCGCTTCACAGTCCTAACAACACAGACTTCGTTGAATTATAGTTATTCCTTCAACTACGCAACTACTATTCTAACCAGGCAACTGTGTATTTAGCATATTTAACACGACTTCACAATGTTCATGCATGTATTTCCTTATACATAACATAACATGTTCATCCTCATTCATTAACACTTAGCATATCTGAGCATGTGCATCCAACACTTAACATATTATTCTCATCAACTTACACATGAAAATACATATAGAAGCATGGACATACACAAACATAAGACAATCATGCAAATACAATCACACAACATGAGTATTTACGTGGTTCACCACCCGGATGGGAGCTACGTCCACGGGAACTGTTGTTTCTATTAATGGGAAGGGTCAGCTCCAATCTGCGCACATAGTTGTAGACTCTTATCTACAATAGGTCTATGCGCACTCATATGCAGAGCCTTTTCTCTCTTAGAGATCTCTTAGCACATATCTTACAATAATTCTCTATCACTCTATCAAAATCGGTCGAAATCTAGCCCTTCCCTTTGCAAAATTGCCCCTTTTATAGACTATGCCCGAAGGTCACATATTTACAATAACTATGGGTCGAAACCCCATAGTACCCTTAACCCCCCAAAACGGCGTGGTTACCCCGCTAACCATGCTTTTCCATAACTTCTCAGCTACTTCACTTGTCCTTGCTCGTCCTCTACGCCGCTTCCTGGCTCTGACGTCCTTCTGACAGTCGTCGTCTCTGACTGCGCGACGCTGATTGTAGCCTGGTGCATCCTTTGCACTTCTCATCTTATCAATGTTGTTCCTGTAGCTGTCAAATCGCCACTTCTTCCTTAATGTAATATGCTAGCCAATATTTGACCAAGATATTGTCTTCCACTCAGAGTTTTAATAAAATTTTACTAGCAATTGTATAAGGCAAATTCTCAAACAGAGCAGGATGTAAGTGACGGGGATTGAAACTCTGAATGGGGATGGTAGGAATGAGATTAGTTTCTAGAATTTATATGGCTGAGTGTGCAGTAGCAGCTAAATAAGGTCTTATCATAATTCCTTGGCACAAAGTACTAGAGCCATTCACGTTTCAGCAATAGAGCAATTCTATTGCCTACTTCGAGGCTTCTTGGGATTCTAGCATATGACAACAAGAATGGGTGAGAGTTATCAGAGTTTATGGAAGAGGTATAATAGTCAATTAATCTTATATAGTGCACTGGAATGATGTATTAGTGAACTTTGGAAGTTTTGGAGTGATTGGGAGATAAAATGCACACTATGGACTATTAGGCTAGTCAAATTACAAGATATTCCAAATTAAGCTAAATACATCCAAATTATAAATATAGGGGTTGATATGGGAATTATACTGAGTTATTAACTTCGTCCAACTGACAGAATGCAAAATGGATGCTCAGAATTGATTTAGCAGTCATATTGGTGAAACTAGTCTAGAATAAGCACCCAACTAGCTAGTCTTGCATTTTAATTCATCAAACTGCTCCAATAAATCATAAAATCTGTTCTGATATTAAATAAAACTATTATATATGATATTCAATAAATATAAGTCGAAATGTAACTCCATAACACTTCCTTTTTTATTATTTGATTTCCTTCCAAAGTACAATGCCTCACAAACTAGATTTTCATTACAATAGAGGGAGAATGAAGATGAGAAGTAGGAAATTACTTTGGCTCTGTTATGAAGTGGATTAATAGACCATCTATAGGTCAGATGTTTGATATTTTTGCACTCTGAGATTTTGATCTTCACTGGGCCACATTCACCAAACTAGCTCTCTCCTCCAAGAGAAACTCCTCCAAATCTAGCTGAGGAAGATGTAGAAGTGGGAGAAGAAGTGGAGATCAGGTCGGAATCTGATCTCTGAGAATGGGGAGCCTCTATTCTCTGAAAATAATAGCCCACTAGTCTCTCTGAAGTTTTTGGGTTCATCCACTGAACACTATCTTCTTCTTCTGGTGATTTTCCTCTAAAACTAGCTACAATTCTCCTGTAGAAATGATCTCCTCTTCAAGATGACTATGAATCTTCACTGATGGACTGATATGAATGTTATTGGCTGTAATAACATATTATTGATGTGCATATTACTCACTATAACTCATGGGGCCTTGGGACACATCACCCAAAAAAAATTGTTGAGGCACATCACTCAACCAAGAGAGGCACAGAGCTCTCAATACAAAAATGCAAATGACAAAGGTTGTTAATGGGATTTGGAAGCATTCTTTTATAGAATTCATGTTGACATGTTGAGCAAGTTAATTGTCTTGGTGACCTAGGAGAATGGGTCACCCATGAGTGGATATACTTGCTTGCTTTTCTTCTTGTACCTTTTCTCTCATTTAGAAACTGTCCCCCCTTTTGTCTCAAGATGTTTCCTTCCTTGTAAACTTTCCTTCTTTGTAAATTGAGTTCTCTTTTGGAAATTTCGACCTCCCTTAGCGTTTTATGGTTTTTTCCCATTTCTTTCTTTTTGGTAACATATTACACCTTCCCGCTTTTCATCCCTTGCTATTTTCTGACGTCCAGTTCTGATTTAGAAACATTATCCTCAAGGGGATTCCCTCTTGGCCCAGTTGCACAAATCATCCACTTGCAAAAATATTAAAAAATGAAGATAATTAATAAAATAAATTAATTCCTTACTCCCAAAATTCAAAACCATTAATTATTTAATTAAAATATAAGCCTGACTCAAAATTCCCCAATTAATTAAGAAATCACCTTAGCATTTAGTTTGGGGGATAATGACTTCATGGGGGCCCACCTTATCCATTTAATTCCCCAAATTCACCCTTAGGAATATTCCCTTAGTCAATTTCTTCATCCATCCATTAATTAATTAATTATTGCCTAGGTGATTTAGGCTAAAATCATCCCCATGGACCATAGCAAAATTTGGGGACATGACAGTCCTCCCTTCCCAAGATTGTTTGTCCTCAAGCAATGTCAGGATTCCACCAAGATTCTATTGCACCACTTTGATTATAATTGTCCCCATCCACTGAACAATCTGAAAATTAAACTTTGGCCTTCAAAAAGATGACTATGAAGGAAAAAAAATAAAAACTCCACTGTAATTTATATCTGTAATAAACCAACAAATGAACAAAATTTTCAACCCAGTTAGGATAACTGAGTATAATTCCTAGATCCCACTGTTTCTCCTGGAAGGACAAAAATTGTTCTGTCACCTTTGGAAATTTGTCACTCCAATGAATGCCAGGATCCCAAAGTATCAACTGCATTTTCCCAATCATCAGAATCAATTTAGAGAATCTGTCATCAAACAAGTGCCTTTTCATCCGGGGAATAACTGAAAGGACATTACTGCCAACCAAACCAAGTGGAGAGCAAAATGCTTCTTCAAGAGAAAAGATCCAATGGTTCAACTCTCTTCCATTGGAGAAAAAATGCAAGCATCCCTCCAAGCATGTGGATTCCCTCCACATAGGCCAACTTCTGCAAGTAAAATGTTCCATTAATTTATCTTGGCAACTTGCCTGCTTAGCTGCCTTCCCTTGACCATAAGCAGAAACATTTTTGCAAGGATATTTCAGTTGTCAGGTAATATTTCACCCCATCCATATGTGGATGAGTGACATCAAATGGATGCAAATTATGCCTTTCCTGCTGCTTTCAAATCATAGAAAAATCAGTAATATTAAAAACAATTTTCTTGCAACAAAACATAAAACTCTTACCTTCCAAATTTTCCTTTTCAGTGATGACTCTATCCATCCATCTAGTGGATGAATCAGAGATACTGCTTGCTGATTTATATGAGCTATAATCAACCATCTCTTCAGCAATGGGATCTATCTTCCATGGGGACAGATCATGATCCTCCTGTTGTACATGTGACACAAACCAGAAAAACTTCTTCAACCACTGTTCATTTCCCATCGATGTTGCTGAATATAGGACATGTGGGAAAGAAATGTGAGCCTTCTTTGCATGTCTAAAACCTTCAATAATCATACTTATGGCTGCAACTCCTTCATTATTGGCTGGCCCAAATTGGGTGCTCTCATCCCACTCTTCCATGGGAGAGTGACTGTCTTCAAGGAACAGCTCAAGTTCCCTTGGAAAAAATTCAAGTGCTTGGTTCTCATCAAAATTTTCTGCACACTCTTCAAGCACATATAAAAATGAATGATCCTCATGATTCACCATCTCATTAGGTTCCTCCCTATGATCAAGAATTATTTTAGATAAATGAATTTGACTGAATGGTGTGTAGGAGGGTAGGGGGGGTCTTTGTAACTTTTCATGAAGCTGCAATACTTTTGTCTTGGATTCTTGGAGGGCACCTTGAGTGCTTCTCAAAGAATCTTGGGTGGCAATCAATTCATTATTGAGCTTTCTGATCTCTTCATCATTATTCAAGGATGCACCATGAAACAATTCTACAAGCTCCAACAAACTATCTCTATCAGAAATCAGGTTCAAGAATTTACCTTTTATGCTTGTCATGGCTTTCTGAAATTCGTCCATGTCTCTCATCGAAGACTACTCCCCCAACTTCAAACAAATATTATTCATTAAGGCATGGGTGTCAGTGAGGGTTTGAAGGGCTTCTTGGATTTTGCATTCATTCATCTTCAGTGTCCCTTCAAGGAAATGAGGTTCTGGTAGATGAACCTTCTCTTCTTCTAGTTTCCTAGGATCAACTTCAGTTGATTCTATTGAAGTTATGAAAGATGATCCATAATTTGGGGCTGCAATATATTCATATTTCATATCATTAATATCATATCTTTGTCTGAAACTGGGGTTCTCATTCATCTCTGGTGCACCAATAAGGCTTTCTCTCCAATTTTCAGCCCACCCCAATTCAGGAGTATCAACCCCTGGGGGTTCAACCAATCCCATCTTCTCTTCTGAAGTGGCTGCCCCATCATGCTGACACATATGCGTATAAAAATAAGAATTGAGAAAATTCCCATGTGTTATGTTTTCTCCTCCTTGTGATGGTATGTTGGTGGTTTTCCCTTCCTCCAATTTCTCATTTTTAGTTTTTTTTGCTGCAAGGTCTTCTTCTTTCTCCATGGATCTTGCACCCACATCACCTTCATCAATGGGAACCTCCATGTATCCCACACATATGTGAGAATACACATCATTAGATTCTTCCTCATAATTAAAACATTCCTCAGTAGGTGCTCTTCCAACCATGTGGGTATCCTGCAAATATCCTTCCAATGATTCAACCCTATCACTACATTCACCCTTATCACTAAGGATATGAGCATAAGAATCCAAGGACACCGTAATGCAATAATTATCCCCTAATGTGGCTACAAAATCATTATGACACAAAGGGGTACAAAAATCTGAATGAGGTCCAGACATTTGCATCATATTTCTCCCTTCAAATGGTGGAGCTATGGTGCCTTGTTTTGCCATCAATTCTTCTGGTTCACATCCAACTGATGTTTGGTCATCTTCTACTTCACTACGAAGCTCAATTGGTGACTTTGAATCTGATTTAGGTTCTTCTTTTGGATATGATCCAAAATATGTCTCACCATCATTAAGCTTACCAATATCCTCTGAGGTGATCTTGAAATTCTCAACATAGAAGCTTGCAGTAGATTCTGCTTCCATTTTGTCAGCAACCTCATGATTGGTTTTTGGGTATTGCTTCCCCAAGAAAAATAATGAAGCTTCTGTCTGAGTTGTTTTAGGGTCAAGATTCTTGGAGGCTCTTCTGGAAGAGGATCCAATAATTCTCATGAAGTGTGAAACCACTGAATCCAATGAAGCTTCAAATTTATCCATTCTCTCTCCCACAAAAGGTTGATCTTTGACCGTGGAACATGCAACCTTTTTCCTGCATATGGCTATCAGAATAACCATAGTCTCTTCTACCAATCATGATATCATGGGACATACTTGCAGAGGGTACTTCTTGGAAATTTTCTTTCTCATAATGTCTACAACACTCTTCATATTTCTCAACATATTCATCATCATATTGCTCATAAAAATCATCTTCATCTTCATACAACTCAAACTCTAAATCTTCCATGACTGTACTAATTCCACAACTGCAACTTGAAGATAGTGCTGAGCTACTTTTCCACTGAGAGTTAATTTCCACAGGATGAGCCAAGGAAAGTGCTATGATACCACTGTAATATCCTAGCCAAGATCTGACCAAGATATTGTCTTCCACTCAGAGTTTTTAAAAAAAATTACTAGCAATTTTTTAAGGCAAATTCTCAAACAGGGCAGGATGTAAGTGACGGGGATTGAAACTCTGAATGGGGATAGTAGGAATGAGATTAGGTACTATAATTTATATGGTTGAGTGTGTAGAAGCAGCTAAATCATATCTAATCATAATTCCTTGGCACAAAGTACTAGATCCATTCACTTTTCAGCAATAGAGCAATTCTATTTCCTACTTCGAGGCTTCCTGGGCTTCTAGCATATGCCAACAAGACTAGGTGAGGGTTATCAAAGTTTATGGAAGAGTTATAACAGTAAAATGATATTATATAGTGCATTGGAATGATGTATTAGTGAACTTGGGAAGGTTTGGAGTGATTGGGAGATAAAATGCACACTGTGGACTGTTGGGCTAGTCAAATTGCAGGATCTTCCAAATGAAGCTAAATACATCCAAATTATTAATACATGGGATGATATGGGAATTATACTGATTTATTAACCTCGTCCAACTGACAGAATGCAAAATGGATGCTCATAATTGATTTAGCAGTCATATTGGTGAAACTAGTCTAGAATAAGCACCCAACTAGCTAGTCTTGCATTTTAAATCATCAAATTGCTCCAATAAATCATAAACTCTGTTATGATATTAAATAAATCTATGATATATGATATTCAATAGATATAAGTTGAAATTTAACTTCAGAACACTTCCTTTTTAATTATTTGATTGCCTTCCAAAGTACAATGCCTCACAGGCTAGATTTTCATTACAATAGAGGGAGAGTGAAGATGAGAAGTAGGAAATTACTTTGGCTCTGTTCTGAAGTGGATTGTCAGACCATATACAGGTCATATGTCTGATATTTCTGCACTATGAGATTCTAATCTTCACTGGGGCGCATTCACCAAACTAGCTCTCTCCTCCAAATCTAGTTGAGGAAGATGTAGAAGTAGGAGAAGAAGTGGAGATAGGTCTAAATCTGATCTCTGCGCATGGGAAGCCTATGTTCTCTACAAATAATATCCCACTGGTCTCTCTGAAGTTTCTGGGCACATCCACTGAATACTATCTTCTTCTTCTAGTGATTTTCCTCTAATACTAGCTGCAATTCTCCTGTAGAAATGATCTCCTCTTCAAGCTGACTATGGATCTTCACTAATGGAATGATATGAATGCTATTGGCTGCCATAGCGTATTTTGTTCCTGCATATTACTCACTGAAAATCATGGGGCCTTGGGGAACATCACCCAAGAAAAATTGTTGAGGCATATCACTCAACCAAGAGAGGCTCAGAGCTCTCAATACAAAAATGCAAATGAAAAAAGTTGTTAATGGGAGTTGGAAGCATTCTTTTATAGAATTCATGTTGACCTATTGAGCAAGTTAATTGGCTTGGTGACCTGTGAGAATGGGTCAACCATGAGTGGATATACTTTCTTGCTTTTCTTCTTACACCTTTTCTCTCGTTTAGAAACTGTGCCCCTTTTGTCTCAAGATATTTCCTTCCTTGTAAAACTTTCCTGCTTTGTAAATTGAGTTCTCTTTTGGAAATTTTGACCTCCCTAGAGTTTTATGATTTTTTCCCATTTCGTTTTTTTGGTAACATCTTACACCTTCCCGCTTTTCTTCCCTTGCTATTTTTTGACCTCCAATTCTGATTTAGAAACATTATCCTCAAGGGAATTCCCACTTGGCCCACTTGCACACATCATCCACTTTCCAAAATATTAATAAATGAATATAATTAATAAAATAAATTAATTCCTTACTCCCAAAATTCAAAACCATTAATTATTTAATTAAAATATAAGCTTGACTCAAAATTCCCCAATTAATTAATAAATCACCTTAGCACTTAGTTTGGGGGTTAATGACTTCATGGGGGGGCACCTTATCCATTTAATTCCCGAAATTCACCCTTAGGCATATTTCCTTAGGCATATTCCCTTAGTCAATTTATTCATCCATCCATTAATTAATTAATTAATGCCGAGGTGACTTAGGCTAAAATCATCCCCATGGACCATAGCAAAATTTGGGGACATGACAGTCCTCCCTTACCAAGATTGCTTGTCCTCAAGCAATGTTAGGATTCCACCAAGCTTCTATTGCACCACTCTGATTATAATTGTCCCCATCCACTGAACAATCTGAAAATTAAACTTGGGCTTTCGAAAAGATGACTATGAAGGGAAAAAAAAACTGCACTGTAATTTATATCTGCAATAAACCAACAAATGAACAAAATTTTCAACCCAGTTAGGATAACTAAGTTGAATTCCTGGATCCCAATGTTTCTCCTGCAAGGACCAAAATTATTCTGTCACATTTGGCAATCTGTCACTCCAATGAATGCTAGGATCCCAAAGTATCAACTGCATTTTCCCAATCATCAGAATCAATTTAGAGAATATGTCATCAAACATGTGCCTTTTCATCCGGGGAATAACTGAAAGGACATTACTACCAACAAAACCAAGTGGAGAGAAAAATGCTTCTTCAAGTGAAAACATCCAATGGATCAACTCTCTGCCATTGGAGGAAAAATGCAAGCATCCCTCCAAGCATGTGGATTCCCTCCACATAGGCCAACTTCTGCAAGTAAAATGTTCCATCAATTTATCTTGGCAACTTGCCTGCTTTGCTGCCTTCCCTTGACCATAAGAAGATTTTTTTTTGCAAGGATATTTCATGTTTGTCAGATAATCTTTCACCCAATCCATATGTGGATGAGTGACATCAAATGGCTGCAAATTATGCCTTTCTTGCTGCTTGCAAATCATAGAAAAATCAGCAATATTAAAAACAATTTTATTGCAACAAAACATAAAACTCCTACCTTCCAGATTTTCCTTTTCAGTGATGCCTCTATCCATCCATCCAGTGGATGAATTAGAGATAGTTATTGCTGATTTATATGAGTTATAATCAACCATATCTTCAGCAATGGGATCTCTCTCTCATGGTGACATATCATGATCCTCCTGTTGTACATGTGACACAAACCAGAAAAAAATTATTCACCCACTGTTCATTCCCCATTGGTGTTGCTGAATCTAGGACATGTGGGAAAGAACTGTGAACCTTATTTGCATGTCTGCAACCTTCAGTAATCAGACTTATGGCTGTAACTCCTTCATTTTTTTCTGGCCCAAATTGGGTGCTCTCATCCCACTCTTCCATGGGAGAGTGACTGTCTTCAAGGAACAGCTCAAGTTCCCTTGGAAACAATTCAAGTGCTTGGTTCTCATCAAACTTTTCTGCACACTCTTCAAGCACATATAAAAATGAATGATCCTCATGATTCACCATCTCATTAGGTTCCTCCCTATGATCAAGAATTATTTTAGATAAATGAATTTGACTGAATGGTGTGTAGGAGGGTAGGGGGGGTCTTTGCAACTTTTCATGAAGCTGCAATACTTTTGTCTTGGATTCTTGGAGGGCACCTTGAGTGCTTCTCAAAGAATCTTGGGTGGCAATCAATTCATTATTGAGCTTTCTGATCTCTTCATCATTATTCAAGGATGCACCATGAAACAATTCTACAAGCTCCAACAAAATATCTCTATCAGAAATCAGGTTCAAGAATTTACCTTTTATGCTTGTCATGGCTTTCTGAAATTCGTCCATGTCTCTCGTCGAAGACTGCTCCCCCAAATTCCAACAAATATTATTCATTAAGGCATGGGTGTCAGTGAGGGTTTTAAGGGCTTCTTGGATTTTGCATTCATTCATCTTCAGTGTCCCTTCAAGGAAATGAGGTTCTGGTAGATGAACCTTCTCTTCTTCTAGCTTCCTAGGATCAACTTCAGCTGATTCTATTGAAGTTATGAAAGCTGATCCATAATTTGGGGCTGCAATATATTCATATTTCAGATCATTAATATCAGATCTTTGGCTGCAACTGGGGTTTCCATTCATCTCTGGTGCACCAGTAAGGCTTTCTCTCCAATTTTCATCCCTCCCCAATTCAGGAGTATCAACCCCTGGGGGTTCAACCAAGCCCATCTTCTCTTCTGAAGTGGTTGCCCCATCATGCTGACACATAGGCATATAAAAAAGAATTGAGAAAATTCCCATGTGTTATGTTTTCTCCTCCTTGCGATGGTATGTTGGTGGTTTGTCCTTCCACCAATTTCTCATTTTTAGTTTGTGTTGCTACAAGGTCTTCTTCTTTATCCATGGATCTTGCACCCACATCACCTTCATCAATGGGGACCTCCATGTATCCCACACATATGTGAGAATACACATCATTAGATTCTTACTCATACTTAAAACATTCCTCGGTAGGTGCTCTTCCAACCATGTGGGTATCCTGCAAATATCCTTCCAATGATTCATCCCTGTCACTGCATTCATCCTTATCACTAAGGATCTAAGCATAAGAATCCAAGGACTCCATCATGCAATAATTATCCCCTAATGTGGTTGCAACATAATTATGACACAAAGGGGTACAAAAATCTGAATGAGGTCTAGAGATTTGCATCATACTTCTCCCTTCAAATGGTGGAGCTATGGTGCCTTGTTTTGCCATCAATTATTTTGGTTCACATCCAACTGATGTGTGGTCATCTTCTGCTTCACTGTGAAGATCAAGTGGTGACTTTGAATCTGATTTAGGTTCTTCTTCTAGATCTGATCCAAAATATGTCTCACCATCATTAATCTTACCAATCTCCTTTGAGGTGATCTTGAAATTCTCAACATAGAAGCTTGCAGTAGATTTTGCTCCCATTCTGTCAGCAACCTCATGATTGGTTTTTGGGTTTTGCATCCCCAAGCAAAATAATGAAGCTTCTTCCTTGGTTGTTTTAGGGTCAAGATTCTTGGAGGCTCTTCTGGAAGAGGATCCATTAATTCTCATGAAGTGTGAAACCACTGAATCCAATGAAGCTTCAAATTTATCCATTCTCTCTCCCACAAAAGGTTGATCTTTGACCGTGGAACATGCAACCTTTTCCTGCATATGGCTATCAAAATAACCATAGTCTCTTCTGCAAATCATGATATCATGGGAAATACTTGTAGAGGGTACTTCTTGGAAATTGTATTCCTCATACTGTCTAAAATACTCTTCATACTGCTCAACATAGTCATCATCATATTGCTCATAAAAATCATCTTCATCTTCATACAACTCAAACTCTAAATCTTCCATGACTGTACTAATTCCACAACTGCAACTTGAAGATAGTGCTGAGCTACTTTTCCACTGAGAGTTAATTTCCAAAGGCTGAGCCAAGGAAAGTTCTCTGATACCACTATAATATCCTAGCCAATATATGACCAATATATTTTCTTCCACTCAGAATTTTAATAAAATTTTACTAGCAATGTTTTAAGGCAAATTCTCAAACAGAGCCGGATGTAAGTGACGGGGATTGAAACTCTGAATGTGGATGGTAGGAATGAGATTAGGTACTGGAATTTATATGGCCGAGTGTGAAGCGGTACATAAATAAGGTCTGATCAGAATTCCTTGGCACAAATTACTAGAGCCATTCACTTTTCAGCAATAGAGCAATTCTATTGCCTACTTCGAGGCTTCCTAGGCTTCTAGCATATGCCAACAAAACTAGGTGAGGGTTATCAGAGTTTATGGAAGAGGTATAATAGTCAATTAATATTATATAGTGCACTGGAATGATGTATTAGTGAACTTGGTAAGGTTTAGAGTGATTGGGAGATAAAATGCACATTGTGGACTATTGGGCTAGTCAAATTACAGGATCTTCCAAATGAATATAAATACATCCAAAGTCTTAATACAGGGGCTGATATGGGAATTATACTGATTTATTAGCCTCCTCCAACTAACATAATGCAAAATGGATGCTCAGAATTGATTTAGCAGTCATATTGGTGAAACTAGTCTAGAATAAGCACCCAACTAGCTAGTCTTGCATTTTAATTCATCAAACTGCTCCAATAAATCATAAACTATGTTATGATATTAAATAAAGCTTTGATATATTATATTAAACAGATATAAGTTGAAATATAACATCAGAACACTTCCTTTTTTATTAATTGATTGCCTTCCAAAGTACAATGCCTCACATGCTAGATTTTCATTACAATAGAGGGAGAATGAAGATGAGAAGTAGGAAATTACCTTGGATCTGTTCTGAAGTGGATTATCAGACCATCTACAGGTCATATGTTTGATAGTTCTGCACTCTGAGCTTCTTATCTTCACTGGGGCGCATTCACCAAACTAGCTCTCTCCTCCAAGAGAAACTCCTCCAAATCTAGCTGAGGAAGATGTAGAAGTGGGAGAAGAAGTGGAGAACAAGTCTAAATCTGATATCTAAGCATGGGAAGCCTATGTTCTCTACAAATAATATCCCACTGGGATCTCTAAATTTTTTGGACATATCCACCGAATACTATCTTCTTCTTCTGGTGATTTTCCTCTAAAACTAGCTGCAATTCTCCTATAGAAATGATCTCCTCTTCAAGCTGACTATGGATCTTCACTGATGGATTGATATGAATTTTATTGGATGTAATAACATATTATGGACCTACATATTACTCACTGAAACTCATGGGGCCTTGGGGCACATCACCCAAGAAACCCTGTTGAGCAAGTTAATTGGCTTGGTGACCTGTGAGAATGGTTCACCCATTAGTGGATATACTTGCTTGCTTTTCTTCTTACACCTTTTCTCTCGTTTAGAAACTGTGCCCCCTTCTGTCTCAAGATGTTTCCTTCCTTGTAAAACTTTCCTGCTTTGTAAATTGAGTTCTCTTTTGGAAATTTTGACCTCCCTTAGATTTTTATGGTTTTTTCCCATTTCTTTCTTTTTGGTAACATCTTACACCTTCCCTCTTTTCATCCCTTACTATTTTCTGACCTCTAGTTCTGATTTAGCAACGTTATCTTCAAGGGGATTCCCTCTTGGACCACTTGAACACATCATCCACTTGCCAAAATACTAATAAATGAAGATAATTAATAAAATAAATTAATTCCTTACTCCCAAAATTCAAAACCATTAATTATTTAATTAAAATATAAGCTTGACTGAAAATTCCCCAATTAATTAATAAATCACCTTAGCACTTAGTTTGGGGGTTAATGACTTCATGGGGGTCCACCTTATCCATTTAATTCCCCAAATTCACCCTTAGGAATATTCCCTTATTCAACTTCTTCATCCATCCATTAATTAATTAATTAATGCCTAGGTGACTTAGGCTAAAATCATCCCCATGGACCATAGCAAAATTTGGGGACATGACACTTAACTCCTCCAACTACCCTAGCCATCCTTTGTCATTCTGACTTTACTAAGGAAGCAGGCCCCTTTCCGCCATCTTCTCGTCGCTCCATACCTTGTTCCTGGGAATCGCAGAGTCACTTCTCCCCAAAATAGGCCAGTACTAGGCCTCGACGAGTTCGTACTTCTGCCTCAAAACTGTTGCGCCTGAGCTACGCTTCGACAAAACTGCGCCAATCTTGAACTTCGCTTCACCAAGACTGCACTTATATGAACTTCGCTTCACCCAAAATTGTGTCAACTTGGGCCTCGCCCAACAAGGGGGCACACCTCCCACACCCGCATCTAAGACCAAAACATTGTGTACAAGTCACCCATGTTCCATATGCACTTTGTACGGGCACTACATGCACCATTGCCCCGAAATACCTTGATACCGATAGGCATTGGCAACCGTTCGTATTACTCAAGTAACAATTGAGGAACCCCCCTCCTTAACCCAAGGAGTAGCATCCATTAACGTGATCACCACATTAGCAAAACCATCATTCGTACCTCCCACAGAAGTTGCGCCAGCTGCAGAAAACGTGGTAGAGCCTATAACGTCGCAAGATCCATCTAAACTTACGACGACGTCGTCACACAATGAATGTTCATCATGTGGGAAATCCACCCATATGCTCCCTCCTAGTGCCATCACATGCATAATGGAGCAAATCAACACTTAGGAATACCAAGAAAACTTTCATCCATGCATACCAAGACCTTACTGATCTTGTGGAGAGACCACCCACTTCGCCTTTCAATGCCCTATTTTGTGCGTCGAATGACAAACCCGTCTTGAGCTAATGAGAATGCAAGGTCAATTGAAACCCCTCCATATAACCCTGCAATGGTCACCAACCAAGGAAGTAATACCAACCTTACTAGATACCATCGATGTTGAATCTCCTTTAGTTGGAGTCCTCACTTGCAGTGATTCCTCATCTTCCGACAAAGACGTAGACCACCTGCAAGCATTCATAAACAAGTAACAAATCAAAAGGGGTTTTTTTCCCCTCAACAAAAACAAGACATCCAACACCAACCGTTGATATTCTTATTTGTGTCAAAAATTTACATTCACATTATCTCAAATTAGAAAGTAAACTACCTCTCTTCTTAAAATGCAGATGGCCTCCCAGACGGACATCTACATAGGATATGCAGACGGTTCCAGCCGATGGTCCAAACATATAGCATCCTCTACCTGGTTATATGTTCCCCCTCCCATACACTCCACCACACTGGTGGGGTGTGCTTGGGGGCACTAACAAACAACAAAGAAGAGTAGGATGCCTTAGTAGGTCTGTTAAGTTATGCCCTACACCTAGCATTCACTATCTATAGTTACACCTCGACTCACAACTTGTCGCCTCGCAGTTGAATAATGTATTCATGTCTGTAACTCGCTTCTCTTCCAAAAGTTTATACATGTGCACCTTCTCATTAGACATTTTGAAACCATATGTCATGTTCCTATTTTTTCATCACCATGAAGCAGATCAAAACCCATGGATCCTAGTGATAGATGGAATTAATTAATTAATGAGGGGTTAAGTTGAGGCATTTAATTAATTAGGAGTATGAATTTATTTGTATCCAAAGTTTTTTATCCACTTGGAATAATTAATTATGATGCAATTAATATTTTTATGTTGAATAAATGGAGATAATGATCCACTTGGGCACATTAGTGGATAAGGTTGGAGAAGAGAAGACTTGAGGAATAAGTCAAAGAGAAAGTACATGGATCTAGAAAATCAGGAAAAAGAAGGAAAAGAAGAATAAAACAGGAAAAACAACATAAATCAGGAAAAGCAAGAAAGTCAGAAAAGCAAGAAAGTTCAGAAAAGAAGGAAAGATTCAGAAAAGAAGAAAAAGAAGGAAAGCCAAAGCAAAGCAATCAGAAAAGGAAAAATGAGGAAAGCAAAGCAAAAAGGAAAGGAAGGAAAGAAAGCTTTCCTCATCCACTCAAGGAGGGCGCATTCACCATGGATACTTGCTCCACAATTCATCCAAAATCTATAAATAATACAATGTGCACAACATTCACATCTTTTGTCAGTTTGAGAAATTGTATGAGTGCAATTTTTTCTCGGAGACTTGGGAGATGTGCCCCTAGTCAAGTTTGGGAAATGTGCCCCAGCGTTCTGTGAGAGGATGATGGCATTCATCCATTTTCATTGATCTTATTTGCAGGTCCTATAGCTAATCAATTCAAATCTGAATTTCAGAATCATCATCATCCAGTTCAGAGTTCGGACCTTCAAGATTTCTATGAGTTTCTGGATCTAGTTTCTTATGTAGAAGAAGAGAGATAATTCCATATTGTTTTGAGAGTCATATCGGACTATTTCTGATGCACTTACAATTTATTTAATATTTTGATATCATTCATATCAATAAAAATTACAGAACTCTGATTTCTTCTCCTATTTCTCCACCCCTTCTAGATTTAGCTAGAATTTGACTAGTTTTCAGTGTGTATTTCATAAATGAATGGGTATGAATCCAAATGAAGTAATTATTGTTTCTGGAGTTGAGAAACATGTCATATTTGATGATACAAGTCTTAGTTTAGAAATTTTTGGTCCTTTGAATATTGTTTGGGATCCCATAAATCACACTAGTTGAGTAGTCCTAGAAGGAAATTTTATTAGTAATACTGTGAGACTTGATTAGATATTTATGAAAATTTATGGAATGTTATTTTATGGTTCAATGACTATAAATGAATGATATTTATCCTCTCTGATTTTTGAAACACCCATCCCCATCCTCTAGTCAAGTTTCCTCCCATACTAGTCTGCATATGATGAGGGGCCCAGGATATTTGGAGTAAATTTCAGCCTTGCTTCTCTTGAAACATAAATGGTCTTAGTACATTGTGCATAGGTAGAAAATATCAGAGCCTTCCATACTTCCATACCCTTTGATCTTTCCCATCCCTAGTTAATCCAGCTTCCCTAGTCATTGTTTTAATTAATTTTGAGGAGAGAATAGTTTTTGTATCACTGATATAAGTTGGTACATTAAAGTGGTATCAGAGCACTTTCCTTGTCTCATCTTGTAGAAATTAAATCTCATATGAAGAAATATCTCAGAACTATCTTCAAGTTGCAACTATGAAACTAGTTACCACAGTGGAAGATGAAGGCTTTGAGTGATAGGAGGAAGAATAAATCATTTACATTGATGGAGGCATGCCAAGAGATTATTATGGTTACATTTGTGACCAGATGTACATAGATCAATGGGATGAATCACCGATGGCTAATCCTAAGAAGGAGTTATCAAAGAGGATATCAGAAATTAAAAATTTGTCCTTCCACTACTGGGAGTATCTAGCTTTAAGAGAAGAGATTCACAAATCCATTCCTTTCAAAGATTATTTTTATTGCAGATTTGGATTTGATATCCAAGATGAATCTTTGAAATTAATAGAGAGCAGCAAACCACCCATAAAGGAAACAAGTTGTTCCACCTCTATGATAAAAGAAGAAGAAAAAGGAATCAAAAGTGAAGCCTCATTGGATGCCAATGTTTCTAGCATAAAGAGACCTTTCGGATTCTATTCAAACAAAGTTTCCAATAATATTGATTATAAGGTTACCAAGGAGAAATATGCATCAGCTAGCTTGAAGGATCAAAATCATAGTAACAATCAGTCATCAAAGGAGAGGAGCATCAATCTTCCAAGAGAAGGGCCATGTGTTTCCTCCAATGAATGCATTGAGAAAGAACAAGAAGAGTTCAAGCTAAGGAATGAAGGTAAATATGATCTTGGTATCATCAATTCTTTTTTGCATCAATCTGAAGAATGTCCCACTAATTTAATTACAAAAGAGAAAGGATCAACCCTTCAAGCATTCTCAGGACATCATTATGGAGAAATATACAACCACGCTCTAGTTGAGAGTGAACCGGGAGATTTGGAGGGGGAGTATGCCATCACCACTCCACATCACGAAGAGATAGAGATGCCACAAAGGTATGAAAACCATTTTTATTTTTTCATTCACCAAATTCCTTTGTTTCATATTGATATGGAAACCAATTCTGGTGATAAGGTTGGAAGAAAGTATCCTTCTAGTGATGAGATCCAAAATTTTGAGAAGACTGATTTTTAAAAAAAGAGTTTGCATGATTCGCAAGAGTTGCAGGAACGCACATGTGATCTTATGTGTGTGTCTAATAGTACACATGACATTATGGAGCAACATCATTTCGAAGGTAAACATAAGGAGTCCTCAGATTTACAAGTGCTTCAAGAAAGCATTGACTTGCAGGATGATTTCTAGGAACCTGTTTCACTCCAGAGAGATTATGAGCCTCATTCATATAAGGAAGGATTATCCTTGATAAATATGACTTATTACATTCCATTTGGGTCATCAAGCAAAGAATCCTATTCATCATTGAATTGGATGGATAACTACATCATCGAGATGGAGACTCAAGATTGTGCAAGACTAGCTCACATGGGTAAGAGTTACTTTTGCATTAGTGATGGATCTATTGTTGCATTCAAATATGTTATGACCAATGAGCAGCATACAAGACATATATGGCTACAACATGATGCTTACCATACATCTCCATTCATACATGGGAGGAAAAATTACATAGCAAATGAAGAGTTATCCCATGGCATGATATCCATAGTAAAGCATGGTGTCATTGTAGGGGCTACTGAGGGCCTTGCCACCATTCAAGGCACAAGTATGGATTACTTGCATCATATTGAGTTCATAAGGAAGTCACCACAACAACATGATAAGATTCTTGAATACCACCCACTGGGTAGACCACCTGGCAGGGTGAAGAAGCATGAGGCTGAATTGATGATGGATGTGCCATCCATCAATAACTTTCATTACAAGCAGTTGAAAAGGTTCAAGGAAGGATATGAAAGGGACCTCAAGGGTTTATTTTACTAGGGACACATAAAACCGAGTCTCCTTTCATTTCTTATGGGCTTAGTGAAGATGAAGTTCAGAATAAAGTACATGTGCATAAGGAACAAAATCCTTAACAAGGACAAAATTAAAAAAGCAAAGACTACAACCCAAGGTAAATTTTCACATATGCTTTCTAACAGATAGTACTTGCATGATCTTCTTCATATGTTGCAAGAAGCATACTTGAAGGATGATGAATATATTTGTAGGCTTAATGATGATTTGATGGTCACCCAATATTCTTTGAGAAGCACTCAAAGTGCCCTCTTGGAATCCAAGATGGAGATAGAACAATTTCACCAAGAATTACAGAAATCTCATACTCCCTCCTACATTCAAATCAACCATCCTCTTTCGGTTGATGGAATTTAGAGTTCTATGGAGGAACCTCATGATATGGTGTTTCATGAGATTCATGATTACATGCATGTGCATGGGGAGTTTAGAGATACAGATGATCAGCTCCAAGCACATACTACCTTCCAAAGCCAAACTGAGTTTATTCTTGGAGCAAGTGATTCCTCCAATGAGGAGTCAAAGGATCTCATGGTTGATGGACCAGCATTTGATGGAGTTGATGCATCCACATATTTGATGGATACTTGTTGTATAAATTTGGTTCATCTTTGGACCAATGGCAGAGAGTTGAGCCATTGGGAGCACTCACATAGCGAAACATCTTGCTTTCCAGTTGGAGCATTGGGTTGGAGTGTCTCTTCTTTCCATATTTTAGAGAAAAGACACATGAGTGATATTCTTGCTTGCATCTATGGAGACTTATTGGATACATTTTACACTTTTTGTGAGCAGCAAGGGCCTTCATGGACTTGTGATGATTCATATCCTCTTTATGATTGGACATGGGACTTCCACCCTTGTCATCGGAACAACAATGTTTTAATTTTTGGTACTTGTGTGCATTGGGAATATGACGTACAATCCGATTTTCATATGCTTGGGGAGTTTGAGGTCAAGGAGGCACATGATCTCCCTTCGGTTGAGCCAACCATGATGTATGACTATTATAGAGAGTCGATTCACCATTATCCATCTAGATCACTAAGTTGGAGTATGCATTCATCCACTAATTGGGTGGATAGTTACATGAGGGAGTTGAGTACCCCAAGAGGTAAGTTTGTTGATTGCATTAGTGGAAAGTTTAAGGACACATCATCCATATTTTTTGATCAGTTGTATAGGAATTTACGGCTCCTATGTTATGTCTTTAGTATGCTTGGTTGGACATGGGATTGCCATCAATGCCTTAGGAATGGGGATTGCAGTGCTAGTTTGCACATGGCTTATGATGAGATTCAATATTCCTTAGGGAGTGATAAGATTCCAGTTTGGTACAACGTTTTAGAAATCCCACATGATGATATACTCTTTTTGTTGATACTGATGTTTGGGAAGATGCAGTTAAGACAATGGGACCCTAGAATTCCTTGGGATGATAGTTTTCCACAAGCAACAGTGCTATTGGGAGACACACATCAATGGTAGTGGGATCCAGGAATTGATGAGTCATTTCAGTTTGCATTGATGTTTGTAAGAATGCAACACAAGCAATGGGACCTTGGGATCAATCTTGAAGATCCAGATATAATCAAAGTGGTGTAGTAGAAACATGGTGGACTTTTGGTATTTTGCTTGGAATTGAGGATTTTGATTCTAGACAACCAACAACATATTTTGAGGAGTGAGGTCATTGGTTGGCTTCATAGATGGTTGGAGTTGGTTTCTTTCTTGAGGAAAAGAAATATTGGGAAGGGAGGACTGTCATTTTTCTATTTTTTCAGCACCATGAAGCAGATCAAACCCCATGGATCCTAGTGACAGATGGAATTAATTAATTAATGAGGGGTTAAGTTGAGGCCTTTAATTAATTAGGAGTATGAATTTATTTTTATCCAAAGTTTCTTATCCACTTGGAATAATTAATTATGATGCAATTAATATTTTTATGTTGAATAAATGGAGATAATGCTCCACTTGGGCGCATTAGTGGATAAGGTTGGAGAAGATAAGACTTGAGGAATAAGTCAAAGAGAAAGTACATGGATCCAGAAAATCAGGAAAAAGAAGGAAAAGAAGAATAGAACAGGAAAAGCAGCATAAATCCGAAAGCAGCATAAATCAGGAAAAGCAGAAAATTCAGAAAAGTAGGAAAGTTCAGAAAAGAAGGAAAGATTTAGAAAAGAAGAAAAAGAAGGAAAGCCAAAGCAAAACAATCAGAAAAGGAAAAAGGAGGAAAGCAAAGAAAAAAGAAAAGGCAGGAAAGCAAGATTTCCTCATCCACTCAAGCAGGGCGCATTCACTATGGATACTTTCTCCACAAGTCATCCAGAATCTATAAATAATCCAATGTGCATCACGTTCACATCTTTTTTTAGTTTGAGAATTTGTATGAGTGCAATTTTGCCTCAGAGACTTGGGAGATGTGCCCCTAGTCAAGTTTGGGATATGTGCCCCATCTTTCTATGATAGGATGATGGAATTCAACCATTTTCATTGATTTTATTTGCAGGTCCTGTAGCTGATCAATTCGAATCTGAAGTTCAAAAGCATCACCGTCCAGTTCATAGTTCGAATCTTCAAGCTTTCTATGAGTTTCTGTAACTAGTTTCTTATGTAGAAGAAGAGAGATATTTCCATATTGTTTTAAGAGGAATATTGGACTATTTATGATGTAATTATAGTGTATTTAATATTCTTATATCATTCAGATCAATAAAAAATACAAAACTCTGATTTCTTCTCCTATTTCTCCACCCCTTCTAGATTTAGCTAGAATTTGACTAGTTTCCAGTGTGTATTTCATAAATGAATGAGTATGAATCCAAATGAAGTCATTATTGTTTCTGGAGTTGATTAACTGTCATATGTCATTATCCAAGTATTAATTCATAAATTCGTGGACCTTTGAATTGTGATATTTTCAATTGCTAGGAACTAGATTCATAAGACAATTTCACATGGAATATTTCAGACAATGAGAGAAGAAGAATAGAGAGAATAAATTGTGGAAATCAGTCTGTATATTATTCATTTATATGATTAAAATATATAATACATCCTCCATGTAGAAAATCGAATTCCTTTGAGGCAACTAAGAAAGAGCAAAAAGAAAAGGCTTAGAAAAGACAAAAAAAAACCTAGGTGACAAAAGCAGTTTCCAAAACTGTACTAGAGGATCACGAATTGGCTAAGTATGGTATGGAAGCTCATGAGTGCGGTAAATAGAATGTTTTTATGGATTTATAAGGTCATATATGATGTGGAGGTCGAACTGGTCAAGTGGAAAAAGATTCTAAGTCAACTAGCTTTACCTTTTCCACTAGAAAGCAGAAAAAACAGGACAAAGCTAATTAAATCAGGAAAGCACCTTCTAAACCAGAACTGGAAAGAAATCAGATAGGATCCAATGAAATGTTATCCAGAATATTCTCTAAGGCTCCCTAGTGACTTAGGATGGCAAGTGGTCCACTAAAAGACAAAACTAACTTATTTTACCTAGTCAAAACTCAGGAAATTAATCATAAATGATTAATTAATTTATCCTAAGTCTAGAATGACATAGTGGGTTTTTTAAATATTCCAACACCCCCCTTTAAGCCTAACTTTATGTGATGGGAATCAGAAAAATATCTAAAATATAGGGCCCAAGCAACAAGGCTTATGGTCACCCCAATACAAAAATAACTAGTCCATGTAAATCGAGGAAACAAGGAAAACCTCATGGGAACAAAACCCTCCCTAAAAAATGGACATGCTTGATGTCTTCATACTGTCATGTTGCTCATTTGAATGAGCTAAATAGTCTACTTCTGAGTAACATACTTGATGAAGAGGTTGTGGATGTCATGATCATGCATCAAAGTTGTGTAGGAAAGAACCATGTGTTGAATCTCTATGAAGCTCATCTTCTGATGATGGAGGAGCATCAAATGAATTTTTCTTATTGTTATAACATATATAATCAAATCTAAAAACATAATCAATGATGGAAGGAATATCTATGCATACTCCTTCCCAAGGAGAAACATTGAACTCAATAGGATCAATTTCTTTTGTAGCTGCAATGTGGTGCACTAGTTCTTGTATCTTGTTCTCAAACTGATGTAGTACCTTTCTGATATTTAAAATGAGATCATGCAACTCTAAAATATCATAATGTGAGTCATATGGAGCAGCAACCAGTAAAGATGTGGATTCTCCATGATCGAACATAGTTTCAGTAGGAAAAGTGTGAGAAACTAGATCACCCTGATAGCTGAGGGGCCTAAGGAGTGTGACTTGAATTTTGAACCATGAGTGATGGGGTCAGGTCCAGATGTGTGGAATATCAGTCCAAATAATTCCAAAAACATGGTTGTCCAACCAATGAAATATATTCAAGACAAAAGTGCAACAGAGGCAAGTGACACAGTGTAGGAAAACATAGAATTGTGTAGTTTCTTAACTGGAGAACTTGGGAGTTGTGGGGTATTTTTGCATCCAATGGTTGGTAAAATGGTGTGGGAGATGTAATTAACTGGATATCAGACTGTAAATCATCTTCTAAATCAGAATCTAAAATATTTGAATGGAGGTGGAAATATCTTTCTGAAGACAAGTAAGAAGCTAGTAAAAAATGACTAGTTTTGAGAGTAGACTTGGATGAACTGACTGAAGATTATTCCACGGAAGAGTTAGAGATTTCTGATTCTGATATATCAAAATGTAAATCAATATCAGAGACATCATAATTATATTTCACTCTAGCACTCAAAGCATAAACATGATTACCTTTGGGAGATTCTTGGAGACAGAGTTCTTGTTCTACAGCAAGCTTGCCTTGTTCTTTCTTTGCAAAGTCAAGAACATCTATGTTATGTTCTTCAAGCATTTTGGCCATGATGTCCAATTTCTTCTTGAAGCAAGACTTCTAAGGATGAGTTCCTTTGCAGCAATAAGAACACTTGGGATTCTCCTTCTTCATCTTCTTGGATTTGTAATCTCCATCAGAATTCTCTTTATCTAACAATATCTTTTGTTTGGATTTGTTATTCTTGAAACTCTTTGCTCCATGAGAAACACGTGCAAAGTCTTTGGAGGGTGATGTATCCCTCATTTGGACCAGCTTGTCCTTCTCCTGAGTGAGCGAATCAATGAATGCATCCAAGGTTGGCATCTTCCACTTGGGAACTGCGAGTCTTGTAGAATGAAAAGTAGACACAAATATTGAGTATTCTGAACTCAATTTTGACAGAATGGTGAGGATTAATTGCTTATCCTTCTTCTCTATGCCACATTGCTTGAGTTGAAGCACTAGGTTCTTGAATTTTGAGATGAACTCCTCCTTAGAATCGAAATTACTTGGACTAAGAGAGACCAACTCAATCTCCAATAAATGACCTTTGAGCTCGTCCTGTTTTCCAAAGAGAGATTCTAGCTTTGTCCATACTTCATTTGGAGTGGATAGAGAATCAATATGGAATAGAAGATCTGGAGATACAGAGAGACAAAGTAACCCATAAGCTTCATCAAGCCTATTAAACCATTTGTATTTTAATGCAGTAGCTCCTGGCTCAGTTTCAAGCCCCATAGTGACTCTATACAATCCTTTGCTCCGAAGCTGGATGATCATATGTGCCTTCCAGTCAAAGAAATTGAAGGGAGTGAGAGTCACAGCTTTGGCTTGATTTTGCTCCATACTGATGCGCTCCTGGTGATGGAAATGCCTGCAAAAAACACTCTTGGAAATTGCTTTGAATCAAGCTAGCTCTGATACCATGTGAGATTTTCAATTGCTAGGAACTAGATTCATAAGACAATTTCACATGGAATATTTCAGTCAATGAGAGAAGAAGAATAGGGAGAATAAATTGTGGAAATCCCTCTTTATATTATTCATTGATATGATGACAATATATAATACATCCTCCATGGATAAAATCGAATTCCTTTGAGGAAATTAGGAAAGAGCAAAAAGAAAAGGATTAGAAAAGACAAAAAACCCCCTAGGTGACAAAAGCAATTTCCAAAACTGTACTAGAGGCTCGCGAATTGGAAAAATATGGTATGGAAGCTCATGAGTGAGGTAAATAGAATGTTTTGATGGCTTTAGAAGGTCATATATGATGTGGAGGTCGAATTGGTCAAGTGGCAAAAGATTCTAAGTCAACTAGCTTTACCTTTTCCACTAGAAAGCAGAACAAACAGGACAAAGCTAATTAAATCATGCCCAAGCACCTTCTAAACCAAAAATGGAAAGAAATCAGATAGGATCCAATGAAATCTTATCCATAATTTTCTCTAAGGCATCCTAGTGACTTAGGATGGAAAGTGGTCCACTAAAAGACAAACCTGACCTATTTTACCTAGTCAAAACTCAGGAAATTAATCATAAATTATTAATTAATTTATCCTAAGTCTAGAATGACATAGTGGGTTTTTTAAATATTCCAACATGAATACTGTTTGGGAGCCCATAAATCACACTAGTTGATTAGTCCTGGAAGGAAATTTTATTGATAATACTGTGAGAATTGATTAGATATTTATGAAACTTTCTGGAATGTTATTTTATGGTGAAATTACTATAAATGAATGAGATTTAACCTCTCTAATGTCTGAAACACCCATCCCCATCCTCCAATCAAGTTTCCTCCCATACTAGTCTGCATATGTTGAGGGGCCCAAGAGATTTGGAGTAAATTGTAGCCTTGCTGATCTTGAAACATAAACGGTCTCAGTACATTATGCAGAGGTATCAGAAAATATCAGAGCCTTCCATCCTTCCATAGCCTTTGATCTTTCCCATCCCTAGTTAATCCAGCTTCCCCAGACGTTGTTTTAATTAATTTTGAGGAGAAAAGAGTTTTTGTATCACTGATATAAGTTGGTACATTACACTATAATTTTCACACATATACCGAGAAATTCCAATGCATTCTATGACTCCGTCACCAATGAGGTCTTGAATTCGCACCTGGTACATAACCCAGATGCATAACCCTACATATCATGCATACATAAATACGTCTATATGTTTCAACTATGACTAAACATACATGCATATCATCATCATAAATTCCTAAGTCGATAAAACATGCCCAATCAAAATGTCAATATCATCTACTACATATGCATCACATCAACACATAAGCAACATAAAACAAAATACATATACATCACATACATAACGAGACGCATACATCATATGCCGCAAAAAATGGTATATATATATATATATATCATCAAAAATGGTGTGTCTAGTACAAAAATGGCCCTCCTGGGGCATATACATAATATCCTTATGGGGGATACGTAAAAAAAATGCCTCCCATAGGCTCATAAAAAAATATGTGTATCTACAAAATTGGGGCTCATAGCCCTACATAAACTCAAGCTACCCCGCCAACTGGTGGATCCTGGGGTCCTAAAATAGAAAAAGGCCACACAACCTCCCCTCGTGTCGGATCTGGTCCCAGCCAAGGCCTCGGTCATGGAGGAAGGCTCACTCCTCCCTACACCTCCCATGCCACGTGGCACGCTACCATGACCCACTGCATAATATTCCTATAAGATGGCCCACACTCAGCTGATAGGTGAAGTTTCAAGTCCACCTCATCATCCTCAAGGTTGGCCCAATCTTTCTCATTAACCCCAGTCGATATCCCACCGAACTGCCCCTCCAAGTCCGCTATCACAATGGCCATCCGGTCCCTGGCAGTCACCCCCCTTGCCGCAACTTCTCCAGCACCAGCTCCTCCTACTCTAGCAGCACCACCCTTGGCCGCACCTGATCTTCCAATGGCCTACCCATACCCTACAGCTGGATGATCCCTCCTCGGTCTCTATCTCTGAGGTGGCCTCATAGGACCCACATCTGCATCACAGAGGAGGAAACCATCATCAGTACCTGATAAACATGTATAGAAATAAAAGTATGTACAAATATATATGCAAAAAGTACAAAACCACAAGAAAATACCAGTAGCATCGAACCACCAATAGGAACAGGAAGCTTCAAATCTCCTCGAAGGTCCATACCGCTCCACGGATATCTCTATGCCTAGCCTATATCACCCTCCCAGAAATACAACACTTGTGGCGTATAATAATCCCCCATGGGCCCGCCACCAGCATGATGCATAATATGCCCCCAAAACGCCATATGAGGCTCCTGTGGTCCCCTTGGTGGAGCTACTACTTGTGGCCTCAGCGACGGGTAGAGCTCGAAGAAGTAGGAGCACAACACACTGTCGTAGTAGAAGGTGCGTCACCCCCCACCCTGATGTAACTCTGACATCTACTACATCATAGAATAAAGCAATAGTGAACACCACACAATGGGTCGACCAACCATCACCCTCTCCACCAGCTGGAGCTGGCCCCCTGTAATATGGTTGAGAGAGGTGGCCCCCAGTACACGCACAATGGTTATCACAACAACCTCCATCGGCAGAGCCCTCAAACTGATCAACAACACAACACCAGAGTTCACAGAACTCTGGTTATCACTGCAATATCAATCCACTAAAGTATGGATCATCCCCTCAACTGGATGTGGAGGGAGCGACTCCCTCACCCCTTAGTGAATCAATCCCATCAAGAAATAAATATCCTAAGTTGTGATGCTCAGGTCCTCACCTCCTACCCGAATCACCACTTGATCAGGGACCCACATGTCTAATAGCCGCCACAAAAGGTAATCTGTTGAGCACATCAGAGGGCACTTGAAGAAATTTAAGAGCCTAGCATCGCGTAATGCTTCTGTCGTTTCTCGGTCGTCCAATACACAATCTCGGAGGGTGTCGTACTCCCTCTCTATCCACTCAACATCTTGGACATGCACCATCACTAACAAGCAACCACCTGCACAAGGAAATGACCACCCATTAGACTTGTAAAATCATCAGCGCAGAATTACCTAAGAAGGTCCACGCATAGCATGTAGTGTAGCTGAAAAACTGTTCGGCCGTGCGGAACCAGCACATAGGAGTTATATAGCTTGGTCACGTGAACCACGTGACTATTCAAGGAACAGTCGTGCTAAACCAACGCGCGGTCAAAGCTCAATTGTTCTGCACTACACGCGGTACAATACAGTATTTTCATGTTAACTCACACGCCACACATCGTGTAATTTCTAGAAAATATCCAGCTACGACAGTGCGAGATTCCCCAAAAATACCACGCGGTAGGCCCAAACACACAAAAAAGGACCCCTCACCGCCTAGGGGACCCTCAACCTTAAGTATACCAGGATAAAATTAAAGAGTACAAGGGTGAGGCATACCTGGAACTCGTGGCTCGACGAACAGTGAATCAGATCTACCAAAATCGCTCAAAATGCACCCTAGGAGGTCAGTGGCACAAAGTACAAATGATTTTGAAAAGTGGGCCCCACCCCTATTTTATGCTCATTTGACCCAAACTTCCAACTGATGCCAAGGACAAACCATAGCTCTGTTTCCAAAATCGTTCACACCACGACGACGAGCACTTTAAGCTCTTCGACATGGAACCAACCAATCTGGATTCCCACCAATGTCACTGGGACACTATTTTCCTAGGCAAGTACCCCATAGGTACGCGATGTTTTGGTTATATGATTTATGCATTGACAATACCTTAGTTATGTTCTTTACTACAGTTGGGTATATGCTTCGTATGTGTAGGATCTCGATCGAGACAATACAAAGCTTCTTTTTTTCCTCTATAAGAACAAGACTCCAACCTATAGAAATAGGGGTCACACACCCTACCACAAGTATAATTCCTCAACTGGCATATAGACACTATTTACCCTCTATTTATAATGCATTTCTCAGTATTCCTACTGATAACCATAGGGACCCTATTCATGGCCTTGATGTGCCATCAACATCATAACCATGAATAGTATGTTCCCCCATGGGTGTACGCACCATTTCCATCCCCGTCATCAATATTTGACACCCATGATGTCGACCCCCCACAAGTCCGAGGAATCTGACCAAGCGTGAAAAGACCCTCCCTTAGAGTATCATTTTTCAATGAGGAATTTACTCCACCAAGTAGACACTCGTCATATTCTTTGGCACATGTTACGAGAACGATTCAAAAACCCCCCTCATAACCCCATGAACACTTTTCCCTTCATAATATCCCTCGTATCATCACCCCCGCAAAGACACTTATGGGGCCCCCATGCTTAGAAGTAACTAGTTCTATTCAGTTATCCCGCAGGTATACATTACATGGAATTGATTCATGGGGCTCGTGTCTTTGTGTCTGCAATTTAACCCCCATTTCATTATTGGAAAGTATCCCCTGATCCACTCAAAACCGTGGGGACTCCTCCCATCATAAAATCGGTCCCCCAACACACCCAAAACTGTGGGGACACCACCAACATTATTTATGAACAAATAGTTCCCTCATCACCTCACATTGCAGGAACACCATATTATTTTGGCAGCAACCCATGGTCACCTTTGATCAATGTATTTGAGTCTCCATATGTTCAGCAGTATTTGTTTTGTCGGTTACCATTACCCTTCGTTTTGCATCTCCATCAAATCCCTTTCATTTGCAGTTTGTCTCCACCCATTTCAACCTGTGCCGTCTTGAAAGAAAAATTGTCGTCCCCGCTTCCCATGTTTACATTGATCAAAGGAAGTTATGAGCCCCATGCTTATCAACCAATCTTGTTTCAAGTATGTCCGTCCACTGGTTGGTTACATTATCTCGGTTCTTAGTATAGGAATCTCATCTTATCATATACTTCATCTCTCGTCGACGTCAAAACACTACATTTCAAGAGTTGCAGTAGTTGCAGTTGTACCTTGGGATCCCTTTCAATCACTATAAGGGATCACCTCGAACTTCGTATGGAGAGTCATTAGTGCTCCCTAACTAAGTGGTTTCCCCTATGCTCGAAGTCAACACATCAGTGCATCAGGGGAAAATGTACTTTTGAAGGTAGCAGTGTTCACATTTGGAAATCATGGTTGCAGTCTATTTGGTGTAGTGAAGCTCTCAAGCAGATTTACATACCAGTTTGGTCCCCCACCCTAGTGGGTTTATGATGGTCACCAGTACTTCCACTAATTCAATATTCTACAGCAGCTCCTGTGGCATTTAATCAGACATGGATCAAGGATGCCATCATCCATGTCCCAGGAGTATAGTAGATTCGACCCCTTTGTCTTCTCTCATTGTAATCCCTTTGACAACATTTCACAAGCATGGGTATGCCCGCCTCATTTGTATAAAAATTATTCTTTATTACAGCTCCAAGGGTCGTCACCGACGATTTTCCCCCATGGGAGAAACTTATTTTGTCCACCTATGCTTCGTCCTACAGAACAGGAGAGAAACAAGAGAAAACATGATGCAGTATTGGCTCTACAACACCCTTTGAACCTCATACATCAAGGGGAATCTGTCAATGCTTAAAATTTGCACACATGTGACATTTCGGTGATTCATCCAGTAAGGCGTCATCAACATAAAGAATGCATATCACCACATGCATCCCCAATAGATCCAAAACACAACATGAGTCCATAAGTGACAAGAAACAATCAAAAGAAAGGGTAGTGCGGGTAACACACAGTTGACCTATGCTATAGCACTGGTTACCTGAACAATGCCCACACTACATCCGCATGGATTTTCCTTCGATAACCGCACTACTGTCAAAATGGAAGGACCACTCACTCCTAGTGGCACATTAAAGGCTCAATCCTCCCCAAGAATCTGAATTCGGCTCCTCACACACTTGGTGGCATTAATCATCCCCCTAGTGTACTTTGGAACTAGTTCATTGAGGAGGAGAGTTCACATTTGGATCCAGTTGTTTGTTGGCCACCTCTTGGCCTATAAAAGAAAGCCATTGGTATGCATTTTGTAGAGAGAAATTAGAGCAAGGTTATGTTGTTGGATTTGAGTTGGGGCTTCCTCGTATCCCACCATTTCCTACCATGTGAGCATTCCCAATATCCATTGCCACCTTCCATCTAGGGGAAACGGTTTCTCTCCATTGTTCTACCATCTACTTAGCATTTAGTTTGGACAAGAAATGCCTCCCTAAGGGATATTTGTGGATTCCCTTGAATCCCTCACCTCCTAGGTGTTATACATCTATTCCATTGGGAAATACAAGAGTGGTTTAGTATATCTCTGGTTGTTGTTGGAGTTTGCATTCTCCCCCCACTCTTTCATTTTTTTATCTATTAATATTTTCATGTTTGAATCCGAACTACACAAACAATCTCTTGCAGGATCACTTGGAGGAATACCAACCACAAACAAAAGGGGCTCTAAGGACTGAGGCCTTGCTGCAACCTACAAGGTTTAGCCCCTTACCAAGTGGAAGAGTACAGTTGTGCAATTTTTTCCACAACATCCATATGACAATGAAGACATAGTTCCCAAGGAAAAGTGATGCATGACCATGATGAGAGGCTAAACATATTGGTATTCTAATGTACAATAAGTCCACCAATACAAACTAGACGATGTAGAGGTAGAAGCATAACTAGTAACCGATGAGGATCCATCTTAGCCAAAGGCGCCAATTGACGAAATTTGGGAGAGACCATGTTGGCGCCACTAGAAGGACAATTTAAGGACGTCCTCTGGTGTGAATAGGCATAGTATAAGGTCCCAACAATGGCACCAAAGACATTAGAACATGATTGAAAATTCAAAGAACTTGAGACGTTTTTCTCTTTGTAAGATTTTGTAAACACAATTTCAATACTGGTATCAACATAATTATATTCTCACCCTAGTCTCGTAATTTTTTTTCTCACAAATGAAAAATATACTTGATATTCAAATTTGAATCAAACTATACATATCTATTGATTGATAATAGAATCACATCTAGTTAATGGATAACAATTCATGCATGGACTGCAAGAGACGAGACATATCATTATGATAATGATAATAAAAAAATGACTATGCAAATAGTTGAAAGACCAAATGTCCATCCATAGTACCGAATCCACTGATAGGCAGATATATCCTGAATATCACAAAGTTCAAAATACAAAAATGAGAAAATTACCTACTGAAATAATTGTATTATGTTCGTGTAAAGGAGGATTCCCTATGAGCATTCTTCTACATATATAGAGCCCTCTGGGAAATACAAGGATTTTCTGGAAAGAGTATATCCATGCTTCTTAAAACATCTAAATATATGTGCATAAGAAATCTCCTTTAAAAAAAGTTGTATATCTCTAATATGATGCATCTAACCGGACAAAAAAGGAACCCATAGCTCATGTTTCCCTTGAGCCCAGTCGATGATAACTTTAGAATCAACAGCCACCTACAGTTTTTTTATTTGTCTGTCATGTGCAAGGAACAAAAGGAGCCACAAAGCTAATAATTCAATTATAGTGTTTTCCCTAAAACCAAAACCCCCCATACATAAATGAATATGATGACCACACCCAACCATGATAACATCCCCAGCTCCACCAAAACCAAGAGAAAGATTTGCAACAACGTCCAGAAAACCAACAGGGGAATCATTAGAAAATGTAGGAGGGAAAAAAAATATTTTTCACCGTGATTTCCCTGTCAAACCATTATTTGTATGACCAAAACAATGGATGTGATAACCCTATCGACAGAGGGAGAGGCTCCATCAAATAAAATCCTATTTCATTGAATCCATATATGCCAAGAAACGAAGGCTGAATCCATATATGCCAAGAAACAAAGGATGGAAGAATTTTATGAAGAACATAATTCTTACAATCACTAAAGTAAGAAGAAACTGAATCTGAAGACCAAGATCTAGAATTTTTTAATAATTTAGTGATCTCTACACAAACTAATTTTATATAAGAACAATTTACCAATAGATGAGAGATATTTTCGCAATCCAGTGTGCAAAGAGAACATATACCCCTCTCTTCTGGAAATTTTCCCATGTGAGGACCTTATTTTCAAGACCCATCCATGAGAACAAAATAAAATTTAACAAAACCTGCCATTTCCAAATACCATAGTGCCTCTAATTGTTTTGGCAATGGTCTAGACAAGTGAGGAGAGGAGAGCATAATGTGCATATCTAGTAGAAACTTCTCTTGAAGAGTCATTCCAAGACCAGTAGAGCGAGTATGCAGAGTCCCCAAGAACAATACCACACCGGAGCAAGCCATAAATTTATCAGGTCCATTCACTGCTTAGTTCGCCATCCAGTCCAATATCAAAGGCAAAGAGCCATCTACAAGCAAGAATCCCACCTCTAAAGACCTGATAAATATATTTGATACCAGCGGCTTGAATATTCCAAGAGAGAAATAAGAATTGGAGAGGAGGAAGTGCAGAGCCAAAGGCTCGCACACACACAGGAATGGTATCAAACCAATTCAATTATTAATGAAGAGATGATTACATTAAATAGCTTATGTTATCTCGAACAAACCTAGATCTAGATCCTATAAACTTGGATCTTAAACAACTCATCAAATCTAGAAGATTCACAATATCTAAAATCCTATTTCTACATTATTCCAACATCCTCCCTTAATGTAGAAATGGAACAAAATACTAAATATGCTTGTAGGTCCAGGCTTACAAACCATCAAAGCAATTTAACAATTTAATCTTCTGGGACTCCAACCTTTGAACTCTACAATCCTCCTTCTTCATTTTGACCTTAGTTGCCGTCGAATCGTACTTCTTTTTCTTCTTAGGTTTCCTCCGCCAGATCTTGAAATCTCCATGCCTTATGGAACTCGGTTGTAGTACTACTATTCTGGATTTGCCTTCAGCTATGCCTTGTTCAGTGGAATGCTGCATCATTTGCTTATAGCTGCTCCTACCTTGTGGATAAAATTCAACATTGATATTTCTCATGGAAATATCAATGTTGATCTTACTTACAGCATAAACATGGGTGTCAGCTTTAACTAACATATCAAATTTAATCTCTTTGTCTTCTTCCGCAACATTCAATATTGCTTCCAATTCTTCATAAAATTCATAAAACTCTTCTTTTTCAGAATCATCCTGGATACTTATAGCTACAGTCTTAAATTTCATTGTTTCAACAATATTTATAGCATTGACATCCCCATTACATTCAGCAGATAATGAACCTTCTTCACCATTCATCATTTCAAGAATAAATTTCATTTCATTCTTGATTGCAATCAGTTCAAGCTGAGTTAGAATTTCTGCATCATAGCGAGGTTCACCACCGATCTTCATGAAGTTGTCGTCCATATATGAAAAAAAAATTACCTTCATCACAATTGGCAGCATTCTCCAGCGATTTGGGCAGCCATATATTCTTTCACGGTGGATAGCTTTGCTCGTGGCTTCACTTTTACAACGACGACGACTCTTCTTCACGCGGGAAAATTTTATGCAAGCAACACGTAGTGACGCGCCCTGATGGATAGCACCCACACCACTACTGAACTACCGCGCCCTCACAGAGTCTCGGCTCGCGGTAGTGCAGGGGTACCGCGCCTGGGTAGGCTTGCGGCTCGTAGTACTGCAGGGGTGTCCAAGGTGCCGCTCCCTGTACTGGAATACTGTGCCCTTGCAGGATGTCGGCACGCGGTACTGCAGGGGTACTGCGCCTCCTTTGTCAGGTCGCATCTCAACTTCCTGCGCTCTGGGCGATTTCACAATTTGATGGCACAAACAATGACTTCTTCAAATAATAGCGCCACTCTTCTCCTTACGGGCAGCTCACACGCTGCAATCTCACCTTTGACAGTCTTTATGGGTTACACAGCAGCGGCTCCTTCCGGTGCCTAGCAATTAGCAGAATCAATTCACCGGCAGCAACACTTTCAACCTCTGCGATCTCTGGCTCCTCTTTCTATTCAACAAACCATTGGATTCAACGGGTTCACAGTTCACCTCTGCAATAATTCAAATGGTGGCACAGCACGGATAGCGTTTTCACTCTGGTGACAGCAACTTCTTCCTTAGTTAGTGCACATCGATTCACATACTGGACTCTCCTTTGACAGTTCAAATGAAAGCAGCAATACACCGTGACTCCTCTACAATGAATTCAGGCACAATCCAGGTGAGCAGAGAAGGAATTTGACGGCTGAGATAACAATGGCAATGGGAAAATTTGCTTCCTTGCAGACCATGAAGGGTGTCAATATCAGTGGCTCCACATCCACACTGTTCTCACAGCAGCGACTTCTCTCTCATGCTGGCATCAAGGGGACTCACATCCCAATGCTTGGGGTTCTCTTCTGACCTCTCCTTTGCGGCTTATCAACGGTTGTGGCGTCTCCTCTGCACACTGGCGTCTCTCTTCAAGCAGAGCTCGCGATAGACCAAATCGTCGTGTTGAGGGATGAATGGCTCACTTTGGATTCTTCACTCTCAGTACCTACACATAGCAGCAGGCCGTTGTGGCACTTCTCACACCAATCAGGCTCAGCAGGCCACTAAGGGCTCTCACAATCAAGCCACAATGGGCTCCTCACAACAGGCCAATCAGGCACTCAATCTACGCCACTCTGGGCTCTTCACCACAGGCCACAATGGGCTCTTCACTCCACAAGCCACAATGGGCTTCTCAATTAGCAGGCCACAAAGGGATCCTCACACCAACAGGCCACTATGGGCTCTGATACCAAAATAAGAATTGGAGAGGAGGAAGTGCAGAGCCAAAGGCTCGCACACACACAGGAATGGTGTAAAACCAATTCAATTATTAATGAAGAGATGATTACATTAAATAGCTTATGCTATCTCAAACAAACCTAGATCTAGATCCTATAAACTTGGATCTTAAACAAATCATCAAATCTAGAAGATTCACAATATCTAAAATCCTATTTCTACATTATTCCAACAGAGAGGAGGTGAAAATTTATAAAAACCAGCACTTCCAATAAATGGGTCAATTACACAAAGGACCTATTTCCATCGCTAATTTTCCAGACTAACCAATTCCCAATTACAGGAAAATCCGAAGAGATATTTCTCCAAAAGTTTGATACATTCTTCCCAGAAAGCCTCTCGGCCTTGCACCAATCGATTGAAAGCCTCTCGGCCCTGCACCAATCGATCATTGAGAGGGATTTAAAATATTTGGCCTGAATAACGTCACTCCACAGACCTCCATGGAAGAGGAATTGCCAAAGGATTTTAGAGGCCAGAGCCTTCCCGAAGAGGAAAATATTTTTGAGGCCCCAACCCCTCAAATGTTTGAGGGTAGCCTAAATTTTCCAACTGATCAAATTAAATGAATTTTTCTTTAGTGTACCAGACCACAGGAAAGAGAAGCAAATCTGCCTTATTTTGTTTAGGATGGACTTAGGGATCTTAAGGATCCTAGTCTCGTAGTGTTCTTTACATACTCTTTACATTTAGAAAATATTTAACAATGATACATTTATATAAGTGAAATCACAATAAGCTAGGATTCAGAATTAAGATGAATCTATTTTTAATTTTTCATTAGAGTTAACATTGTATATATTTTATTTAGGTAAGATTTTATATCTTTTAAAATTACCATGTATTATCTCCATGTCTAACATGAATAGAATTATACATATCTTTATGTAATAATTGTTCATTATTACAATTTGATTATGTTTCACTATTGGAACAATAACACCAAATTTAAAATCCATTCATAATGACATTGTTAACATTGAATGAAGAGGCTCCAAAGTTGTAATCATTTCCACATAGTATAAGAATTCTTGTTTAATAATTTTATTGACAAATATATTTGTGTAGAGAGTCAATGTTTAGCTTATCTGCACAAAGATTCTAACACTCACAATGTATAGTAATATTTTGCTTGTCTCATCAAGACATTTATAAACAATCATACATTTATTTATGGAACTGAGTGAAACGAGGTGCTCTACAGCCCAATATGGGGGAGATCCTGTAACGTTTGTCCATGTTTGTCCTTATAGTCAGCCATAATAAATAAAATGTCTTTAACATAATAAAAAAAAAATTTAATATTATGTAAGCAATTAATAAAAGGACGTGTATTTTTGTTTGAATTAAATCCTAGACTATATAATATATGGACATGTAAAAAAAATAAAATGTAATGGAAAGTATTTAATGAAAAGTACAAAAGTAAAATGTAATGAAAAGTAAAAAAGTAAAATGTATTGTGGACCATTAATTAAAATGTAAAAAAAAGTAAAATTATGGAAAGTATTTAAAAAAAATCATAAATAAAATATTATGAAAAGTAATTAAAAAATAGATGTTCGTTTAATAAAGAGATTAAATTTCTTGAGTTTAAATTTTAAAAAAAAATACACCTCAAGAAATTGGATCCCTCTCAATACTTGATAAATACGGGTTTAAGATGAATCTATACTAATATAAGTGAAATTACAATAAATTCAGATTTTAAAGTTTATTTTTAACTTTAGATTATAGTCGATATTATATAATTTTTTATTTACTTAATATTGTATAATATCTCTTTAATATCACGTGTTAGTTTCATTGAACATAGAGAAAATTATACACCTTTTAAAAGAATTTGTAAAAAGCAATTTTCATCCAAATAATTGAATATCAAACTTAATTCAAAATAAATGAACAAACCTTTTACAAATATGTTTGTGTATATATATAAGTTTTTAATTAAAAAGTTAAATTTAAATAAAAAAACTATATATAAAGAGAATTTCACTAAATAAGTAGCCAACTATCTCTTAAGTAATTGGCAAGCGAAAGAAGAAGAAATGACTATTAAATAATCAAGGTTCAAACCAAAATAGGCAAAAATGGAAAAGGAAATCACTAAATAAGTAGCAAACATCTCTCAAGTAATTGGCAAGCGAACGAGGAAGAAATGGCTATTAAATAATCAAGGTTCAAAAATGGAAAAGGAAAAAATCACCATTCTTTAAATTATGGAGAGGGGCGGGTGTGCATTAGCCAATTTTAATGTCTTGAGCATGCGTGGTTGACATGGCTTCAACAAATTGTAAAATCTCATTGTGTAGACAAAATGCTCGGTTTAAGTTGGATTGTCCATCGAAACCTCTAGTTAAGCATGGCATAATGGCTACCTTGCCAAAGACTCCCATTAGGTTTGGTATTTTGGTAAGGATCAATATCAATGTGTAAGAGACTTCAATTATTTGAAAATATTGTTTGTTAAAGTCTGTATTGGCGTTTGGTATTTTGGTAAGGATCAATATCCATGTGTAAGAGACTTCAATTATTTGAAAATATCATTTGTTAAAGTCTGTATTGGCGTGTTCTCTTTATCGTAACTATGTAAATTGAGAAGACGTTGTGTGTATTGGCGTGTCCACCAAGTCATCATACCTATTAATTTTCCTCCCTTATTCATCCAATAGATCCCATATGGTGTTTTTATGATAGGGTGGAAATTGTGCCCAAACATTTTTGTTGTTTTGGATGTCAAGGTGATTTTCTCAAATTGGTGGTTGACTAAAATCTGTGCAACTAATTTAAAAAATATAAATTGTTGTAACATATTTGTTGTTTTAAACATCGATGTAGTTTTATTTTGCTAGAGGTTCTATTCCATGTGTTTGATGCACAACAAATAATAAAGAATGAAATTGGTGCTATAAAACATGAAATGTTATCTGATATGAGTTATTCTTTTTAGTATTCATTTCTAGAGTTGTGCTTCTTTCTATACAATTGTATTGTTGCAAAGTTGATATTAGTGTGTAGTACTAGAATCATGAGCAGGATTAAGATTCATAGAATCTGCTAGCACTTGAATAAATAGCAATGCAATTCCTCTTTCCCCCTCCTCGGTTTTCGATCAATGAAAAAAACTAATAGGTTTACATGCCTTTGGCAGTGAGCTGATCCTTTTATACAACAACAGACTGATTCTGTTTATGTCCTCTATAGTGTTGATGCCTTAGAGATTTGTTATGCATAGTCATAGCATAGAAATTCTTGCTTCCCTCTCCTTCTTCAATCAATGAAAAAACTAGAAGGTTTTAATGCCTTTGGCAGTGAGCTGATCCTGTTGTACAATAGCAATCTAATTCTACTTTTTTCCTCTGTAGTGTGGATTCTTTGCACCTCTGTCATGGAAATGGAGTGTTGAAAGTATAGAACTATTTTGCATTTTTCTCTAAAGCTTTCCTCATATTGAGAAGTCTCAACCAATTCCCAAATTGCCTTATGTTAATTTTGGAATACATCAACTTAATGAGGCCAATATTGCCATTTGGAGTCAAAATACATGTCTATGGTAAAAAATACATCAACTTAATGATGCCAGTATTGCCATTTGGAGTCAAAATATCCACTATTGTCATTTTTTTACTTTCATCATATCCTCCATCCCCATTCTGTTGTGTGAAATTGCTTATATGCATTTGTTGAGGATGTCATATCTTAACCATTTAGTCTACATGCATGTTTTATTTTTCATCACGTCATGGTTTTCTAATATGTATTTGATGAATAGTTCTCTCTAATATAAATCTTGTAATTCCTTTGGAGCATCGACTTTTTTTATTGTAAATATATTTTTATCATTTACATGTGAAAGCTAGCAAAATATCTTTGAAATTACAAAAGCCATAAATTTTGTTCAATTGCAACTATACATTTTTTTATCTAATCTTCATACTATAGACACTAGGCTAAATGAGAATGAAAACGGAATTGAAACTCTCTTGGAGAAGCAACACTTTCTCAGATCTCTACAAATGTCCTTGTCTTGCATCTAACATAGCTATTTGTCCCAGATACCTATCCATTTAGTTATGCTCTATGTTTCTTTCCAATTACTCAATATATTGAGGATTTTGTACATCTATTGTTGACAATTATAAAACGCCTTGACCATACTTTGTTTGCAACCTGCAAGCATAGGGGCTCGTTGACACTACTACATCACCATCTATGCTACTGTCAAATGCTCTTTTGCAAATGGTTACTATCCTTGCTGCCCAAATAGTGGGAAACTATTCTTTTCAAGGCAAAAAAAAAATTGGTGCACCAGTAAACTGGAAGCAATGGCATCACACTTTGAAACAAACTTGTGCACATTAACACTTTCTTGTGTACAAAAAATTGTCTTAAAATTTTAATAGTTGTTGTAGCTAAAGTTTCTTTTTGGTTTCTTGCTTTGCTATCAAAGCAAACAAACATTTTTGATTGTTGATGTTATATCTTCTTTAAATACTTGTTGGTTGAATGTTTTGAATGCCTTCGAGGGAAATTTTTCAACTTTGACACTGAAGTTTACATAGAGTATATCTTTGACATGTGCTCACTAATGCTAAAACTATGGCATGGTATTAGATAAATATCAAACCACTTTGAAATTCCGATATCGTGTTCTACTCCATTTTGAAAATTGTACTTGCAATATATTTTAAATTTATGCCTATGTTTTGCATTTAGTGAATTTATTTTTTGCATCGAAATCACTACATATATGTGTGTAAGGTTTAGATGTATTAGCTTGTTTATGGCTAGTGTAGCATTGAAAAGTGAAAACTTGGATTGGGGTCAAACTTTCAGCATCGGTCCTACACTATGCACCTCGCATATATGCAGGATACACAATGCTATTATGAATTTTCAATATGCAGCCACTGCAGGTGCAATGTTGGGGACATTTCCACCTCGTGGCTCTTGTTATATATTGAATATATATATATATATATATCTAATTATTCTAATTGCAAGAGGAGGATACTTCCAACTTTAATTTAATTATTAATGAATAGTAGTAAGAGAGAGTCCAACAAGTTCTAATCACATTTTATGAAGTTGTAAATAAGAATATTTATCATACATAGATTGGGGCACAAAGTATCTAAGCATACTAAGATAACAACTAATATCTAAGCATATTAAGGCAATCATGGACATTTCCTATAAAAAAATTGATCTCGACAACCCCAACAAGACTTACAAAATCTCGAGTATCCCTAAGAGTATGAACAAAGAGCTTTAATGGCAACATGGTAGAAAATGATTTTCACATACAATTGAAAATTTCCACCAGAGCAAGTACCTCAGACAGGGCATACATCATGCGAAAGGATGAAAATGACTATAAAGCATTAGTTGAATCATATTCTCCAAAATAAATGACATCTAAGGATGCCTCATAGCATAACAAAAAATAGATCTTGGAGACCAATGTCCTCAAATGAGAAGGGGATATCCCAATCTACATAGCCAAAGGATAGAACAACAACCTAGACTAGGTCACTGATAAATCTACTACCTACAACAATGAATAAAGAAATTCTAAGGATGAGAAAATCCACTATCATCTACCTTCGAACATAATGGCCATCTAGCACCAAGATGCACAAGATCTATTGGAAAGACTTGTAGAGCCACATGTATAACACAAGAATATATCCATGCTAAAAAGCATAGGGACATAACTGATGAAGGAGATATACCTATTACACCACATTTTTCCACTTTGTGAACATTAGCACTCATTGGCCTCCATTATTCATTGATTGACTCATAACCAATTTTTGTCCTCCAGAAACCCTTTTTGCCCTATTTTTTCTCCTATATGCGAGCTACTTCAATGCAAATCGTGCATACGCATGATGCACCATTATAGCCCGCATACATCGAGTTAATTGGTAAAAAAGGGTAAAAACTCCTTTTTCACTCCAAAAAGCGGCCATTGTGTGATATTTGGCCCTCCATGTATCTCGAAACGACTCGATCCGACCTTTCACTTGCCTTTGGAGGGTTATATATTGATCCATTATGCATGGAAGGGGGGGAGGAGAAATAGAAGAGCATCGAAAGTCTATTGGAAATTTTCCATAGCTTGATTCTACATCCATTGATCCTTGTTGTTGTGAATCTCTTATGTTCGCCTACCAAACTCTTCCATATCTTGTGAGGGATTTGCTCCTTTACCTGTGATTTTTCCATTGCATGGGGGATTGAAGTGGTGGAGGCACAATTGGAGGGACCTAGTTCTTGGTCTAGATGAGTTGCCGACATGAGGTTGTAACTTGTACTTCTTGTTCATATTAATAGAAATACTCATTTTCTCGTCCAATTGATATTGTGAACGATTGTTTATTATCATTGGGTACAATTACTTATGTATATCATTGAGTATGCTATTGTTTATGCTAACATCTTTCATATATCATATGCACTTGCTTTTGTTTATTGTTGAGACTAAGCTGCAGGTTCAAGTGTAGAGATTTGGAATCTCAACGGGGATCTTCATCGAACGTCTGGATTGAGGTTGGTATTTGATTCCACTTCTTAGCATTTACATTCATATAACATATATTTGGAAATGAATTTATTTCTAGAAGTCATTTGTCTATTGTGGTCTACCCTGAGCCATAGGAATTTTTTGTCCATAACAGAATTGGCGACTCCGTTCGGGAGAAGCATCCATTTGGGGGTTTTGGGCATTTTTCCTTATTTTGAGTCTCTGTTCTTTCGAGTTTCTGTGCCATTGGTAGGTTGTCTGGTTCTTATAGAGAAATCTTGATTTTTTTGTCCTTTTCACTCAATTTTTGGGTCACCTATCTTTCCCTGTACACGAGTCGACTGTGGTTTTCTCGCGTGTACACACAGTTGTTAGTTCACTAGCCCGCGGACATACGCAACTGTTCACTGAACAACCACGTACAAGTATGGTTTAACCTTATTCTTGATGATCGGTTGATGCTGGGCGAGTTCTGCATGTTCCTGAGTCTTTCTGGGCCTATGTCCTGACTGTTCCTTGCCTCTTTTTGTAACTGGAAGCTCCTCTTTCTTTGTTTTTTGATAGATTGGTTTTTTAACCATTTTTTCTTTTTATAGCTCATTGGCTTAGCTAAGTCTTGATTTTTGGGGTTTGTTGGGTTATCTGCACTACATTCTCTGCATTCTTTTATGAAAAGTATTGGTTCTTAGTTGCATTTTCATTTATTTTGAAAATACAAAAAATGGTTGCATTTTCATTCATTTTATAGTGAAAATACAAAAAAAATTGCTTTATGGATTTTGCATTTTGCATAAGAGTGCTTGTGCTTACATTTACGGCTTGTTTGTGCATGAGAAATTAAAGAGATTTAATTTTTATTTCCGAAAAGAAACATTGGTTTGATTGTCATTTAGTGGCATATTTTTCCCATTGATAGAAGAGTCTAGTGTTTTTTGGATGTGCATTTATTGAGTCATCTCACATCACTAGTTTCACGACCATATCCTTTTGAGTAATCACAGCCATTAAAATTAACGCTTAGCTAAAGAATTGATTAGAAATTTTTCTTTTCTAGGGTGCACCAACTGGTATAGGTTTAGAGTCTTGGAATAGATCACTATGAGTTAACAATCCAAGACTATTAAACAAACATTATGTGTCTAACTAGGGAGTGGTGAAACCCATGGTATACATCGATGTTCTCAGGACTCTCTACTTAAACTAGAGTTAAGAACGAGGTCACGGGAGGTTAGTTGCGGAGATAGCCCTCCAATACTTGTTGAACGTGGGAGATATATCCAGGATTTGTTCGTATATGGGGATTCTTGGGGGATTTGACCCTCTTGAGTTTCAGGCTTAGCTAGCTTGCCCATACGACGGATCCCACCTGCGACTGTTCGCCTGAGCATTGGTTATACATGGTGGACATAGTTCCTTTACCTAGGTATCACATAGGGTACTTGCAGCGATTATTTTGTGGGTGTCCTGAGTCAGATAGGGGTCGGACAACACAGTTGTGTTTGCACAGTGAAGGCTGAGGGCCCTTATAACTAATTTTGTTACCTTCAGTTATAGTTTGGGAGTCTCAAGCCTCTCCTAGGCGAGACATACCGGCTGTAGTGTCAGGAGGTCGCTTGAGCCAGTCCCCTGTTGTGTGCATTTGGATGTAGTTTCTTTTAGGTGTGTGCTTTATGACATTTAGTGGACCGTTAGGAGACATTTATTTGTTGACACTTTGAAGTCATCATGGATCGAGATCCGCCACTCCACCAATCTCGTCGGTTGGCTGGTTTACCAGCTAGCGATCCGTCATAGTCTCTTCGCAAGAGATGTCGGAGGACTATCGTTGGTCCTTTATTCACATCTCACGAGCTTCTGAGAGCTCCCATTATGAGTTCTGCATCTGGCACATTAGGAGTCCCCTCAACTCCGTCCATTGGCACAAAGAGAAAATCCCCTTCGAGAACTTCGAGGAGTGGATGGGAGGGAGGTTCACCACACATTACTCGTCATGGGTTTGGGATATCCCATCCCACTAGTACAAACCCGTTCGATGATACATGGTCATCAGGTATTCCGTTTAGTTCATCCATGAGTGTGTCAAGTGTTGGTTCTACGTTCGTCCCTACGACCTCAGATCCTTTTTCATTGGGTATGCCCAGTTTTATACCGAGTGTTACTCCCACCATGTCTAGTAGTCATGCTAGCTATATCATTGGGGTTGGGGGCACTATACCCCTTATACCGCTTATCAGTTTGGGGGTGGTCACATTCCTCCATCTTCTCTGAATGTTGGAGGAGGGAATCCTCCTTCATCATCCCCTAGCATTAGTATGAACCCTTTCTCGAGTGGAGGTTTCACGATAGGTATCGGATCTACGACTTACATTCCATCAGTTAACCTGAATGCCTCTACATATATGCCTCCACCGATGAATGATTATATGATCCTGCAACATCCTCCTCCTGCTAGCTCCTCGGTTCCGTGGAGTGGGAACATACCATTTTCTTATGGACCCTATTCAACTAGTTTTCCTACGTCGAGTGGTTATATGGGACCCCATTCCTATGGGGTTAATTTTCATGGTTATTCAACTGGACCTTACCATTATCCCATTCCCTCCTATGGGATATCTTCAACGCACATACCTGCGTATCCTTATATGGGTCAGTTTGGAGGAGGATATCATCCTTCTGGTCATGGTCACGGTTTCTATCAGAGTTTGTCAGCACCGCAGATGTCGACTTCGCTGAACATAGTCTCACCTTCAATTTCGCAAATTCAATCTTTTTTGGGAGCTTATAATCAAGTTTCACAGCCTCATATCCCTTTCCTCGCTAGGTTAAATTTTCCTGACCTTTCGAAGCTCACGAATGATCTGGTGTGTCATGACTCTACATGGCCCCCAGTCCCCACCAAGCTCCCTTCTGATGTTCCGAAGTTTGAGGGGAAGAAGGGTGAGGATCCAGGTGATCACGTCACCACATTCCATTTATGGTGCTCCTCGAATTCCTTGAACCACGATTCTATCTGTTTGAGGCTATTTCAACGTACCGTTACGGGGGCTTCCATGAATGGTATGTCGAGTTGCTTGGGGAAACATATAGGATTTTCAACAATTTGGCTTTGGTCTTTCTAGATCACTTTTAGTTGCCGGTTCGTTATGATACTGGTACTGGAATCTTATCTACCTTCTGCCAGGATAAGGCCACACATATCTCTTATCATATTCAAGAGTGGCACCGACGGAAGAGGTTAGTGAAATCCAACATTACACCATAGTTTCTACTGGAATGGTTCCTTAAGTCTTTACTCCTGTATATTTCGAAGGATGTTTCATTGTCTTGAATTATGACTGAGGAACAAGCCACCTTCAAAGCCCAACAGTTAGACTTGGTCTATGCTCAATCTAGGATTTTGTATGACATTATACTTGATGCGTCGCGATCAAGACATCAACCCAAGCCCGTGTTGATGTATATGTAACTTCGGAATGTATTTCACCTATGTATATTGTATATAGAGATGGTATTATTCCTCTATACGGAAGTGTCATCATTTGTATTGACAAGTGTCTCAAGTGTCATAACTTGCTGTGATGGGTTATTAGACCACCTAGTGAGGGGTCGGCCTGGATTAATGTAACCATGGGTTATTAGACTGAGTTAGACAAGTCATCCCTGTTGGTTTATTAGGTAGGACATGACAAGTATAAATAGAGAGCGGGCACTCTCTTTGATCATCTCATTACTCACTCTTCTATCACTCGGAAAGTGGCACACATGTGAGGAGGAGGATCAGCTGCTAGGAGAAGTCTATCTCTTGTACTTTGGTTGTATCATTGCTCATTCTATCTCTGAGGAAGTTGTGGGGTTTTCACCTTTATGGTTTTCCCTAGTGAAACTCTTTGTGTCCATTGTCTTATGTGATTGCTTGATATGCTTGATACATGCTTGATATGATTGATATGTTGTACATGTTATTCTCTCAATAAAGATCCTAGAGTATGTTGAATTAATGCTCAAAATCTAACAGCCCGTTCTTGGACTGCATGCCGATGGCATTTTTGGTTCCACAAGTACTCGTCTCGTAGATATGGTTATAAATCAGATGCACAATCTGTCTATTAACCAGTCTACTTCTGGACAGGCTATTGCCTTGAATGTTTCCAACCAGTCATCCGATGTACATTATGTGCAAACGGAGAACCCATCCGGTAACTAGCAATCCGGTGGAAAAAAGAAGGGAAAGAATAATTGTACGGTGGGAATAATAAGAACAGGAAAGAGAACGCTAACCCTCCTCAGGATGGCGGAAATGTTGGTGGGGATCGCAAGCCTAGACGTAAAGTGAAATTTCCTTGTAAAATTTGCATGGAAGATCACCTTACAACTTTGTGTCCTCGTATGGAGGAAGGATCTAAGCACATCGTACAAAGCCCAGCTGTGTTGACAAATACCCTTCCTCATCATCAGAATATGGCTTCTGGTGCTTCCACCACCGGTCATGGGACTAATGAAAATTCGACTTCTGCTACCCATGATGACACTTTTGGATGCGTAAACATGGTTAAATCCGAGGTTAGTGTTGCTACTCGCTCGTGTAATTATTGCGCTCCAAAACCTTCTATGGGGAGTGATCCCCCTTCACCTGAGGCTCCATTGCATATCGAGAATCCCTATTTTATGCTGCGGGTACCGAAAGGTTTCCTTAAGCGCTGGTGCACAATCCTAATGCCCGAGCTTCCCAGAGCTACTCCATTGTAGAAGATTTGGGCCAAACCCCATGTTCTATGTCGGCACTCGAAGTACTTCAGGCTTGCCCTTCTCAAAGGAATGCCCTTTTATCGACCTTGTTTACCATATCATGTAGCTTTCCAAGTTCATGTTAGGTGCCTTGGGATGATCGTTAAGTGTACTCTTGTTGATGAAGGTGCGTCTACTTCAGTAATATCTCTATCTTGTTGGAAGGCTCTCAGTTCACCCCCGTTGTTGAATTATATGACCTTGATTATGGCATTTGATGGTAGTTCTTTCAAGCCGCATGGTATTCTTCCCTCCATTGAGGTCCACTTGGGTGGGAAATCCATTCCTATAGAGGTTGAGGTGGTTGATGTGCCCATCGACTATAACCTTTTACTAGGTCAGAATTGGATTTATGCTATGAAAGTGATTGTATCCTTTGTTTTCAGAGTTATTTGATTTCCCCATGAAGGAAAGATTGAATGATCGATCAACTATCCTTTAATTCCGTCGCATCACGAGGGTCTGTGGTCCCTCAAATTGAAAATTCTGAGCCGAAAACTGGGAATGTTGGTCTAGGCTTATATATTTCCTTGATGGGATCTTTTGATTTTGCCGCACCAATCTCCTTTATAGGATCTATCTCCGATGATAACCCTTCGTCGTTGACTCCTGTACCATTTTGAACATCATATTTTGGTGATTTGTGGACCTTACCTTCCACAAGTCCCACATCATGAGATACTTCGCACATCGAAATGGCTATTTCCTTATCTGCAGTCGAACTTGCTTATCGTGATATTCAACAATTCACTGCAAAGTTGGATCTATCTTCTTCACGGACAAAGGAAGAATATCCCGTTACGCTGCCCGCATGGGCAATCGACCCATCTTGTTCGCATGACTTCCTTGATGATATTTTACCATCAGATGAAGCCATCATCGATGCCATGAATGGAAATGAAAAGCCTTGGGAGGACTTACATCATAGATCTTATTTCCTTCCATCCCTTGATCTTATCGAGCAAGATGAGTTTAGATCGACTCTAGCCGAGAAGGTTGGTCGCCCTGTGGCTCCTTTGGAGTTGCACGGAATTTATGCGCAGGGGAACATGGCTAATATTTCTCCTACCATAGCAATCAACATTTATCGCACTCCTAGAAAAATCGAGAATGTATATATCGGTGTAGATTGCTCCCCTGAAGAGATCTGCATTTACACTGATCTATTTAAAGAGTTTCGGGATTTGTTTTCCTAGTCATACGAGGAGATGCCAGGTAATTACCCTAGTATTGTCAAACACGAAATTAATACTTACCCCAATGTTAAGCCTGTTCGACATCGCCTTCGAGCTATTAATCCTAGGAGGGAAATCGCCATTAAGGCAAAAGTAGAGAAACTGCTCAAGGTCGGTTTCATCTACCCGGTTCCCCTTACCGAATGGGTATCCAACCCCGTTCCCATGGATAAGAAGTAGGGATCCATCCATGTGTGCACCGATTTTCGTGACCTAAACAGAGAATGTACTAAAGATAACTTCCCCACCCTATTCATAGACCAAATCTTGGATGAGTGTGCGGGGAGCGAATTTTTTTCGTTTATGGACAGTTTTTCAGGATACAACCAAATCAAGATTAAACCCGAGGACCAACATAAAACAACATTTATATGTCCTTGGGGAACCTTTGCATACCGAAAAATAACCTTCGGCCTTAAAAATGCTAGAGCCACATGTCAGCGGGCCATGACCTATGTGTTTCACGATCTTAAGAGGATCATGGAAGTTTTCTTGGACAATCTTACTGCTCACTCTCGTAGTAGGACAGATCACCCAGGTCACCTCTGTCTTGTTTTCCAAAGATGTCGCCGATATAATATTCGCTTGAATTCAAACAAGTGCATCTTTTGCGTGAGAGCTGGTCGCCTTCTAGGGTTCATAGTCTCGAAGGAAGGTATTAGAGTCGATCCATTAAGGGTTGAGGAAATACTTCGATTTCCTCCCCCGCACAATTTGGTTCAACTTCAGAGCTTCCAAGGGAGGTGTACTTTCTTACGTTGTTTCATTGTAAAGTATGCCAGTCTTACCAAGGGTTTTGCATGACTATTGAAGAAGGAAACCCCTTTTGTCTAGGATGAGTGAACCTAGCAGTATTTCGATGCCCTTAAGAAAGCCTTGGTATCGGCCCCTCTTCTTAGTCCACCCGACTATGCAAGAGATGTTTTGCTTTATGTGGCCGCGTCTCAAGAGACGATTGGTATGGTCTTAGTTCAGGTGGATGATGTTCTTCAAGAGCATGTTGTCTATTATCTTAGTCTAAACCTATTAGATGCTGAACTGAGATATTCTCATGTCGAGAAACTGGCGCTTGCGAATGTTCATGCAGTCCAACAATTACGACAATATATTTTGCTTAGGAAAACCATAGTTATAACACATGTCAATCCATTTCAGTTTGTGCTTTCACGACGCCTAATTGGGAGGGAATATAATAAATGGATTGTCATTCTTCAAGAATTTGATCTTGATTTTGCTTCGGTGAAGTCAGTGAAGTCCTTGGTTTTCATGGAGCTAATGTCGTATTTTTCGAGACATGATGAGGAAGTGGTCCATGAAAACTCATTTGTTGATGAGAATTTGTTCCTTGTCTCGTCAATGGACCCTTGGTATGGAGATATCATTATATATCTTCAGACTCTGAAGTTCCCTTCGCATTATACGCGAGATGAGCGATGGCATGTGAGACACCATGCAAAATATTATGTCATCGTTGGTGAAACTTTGTATCGTCGAGGAAAAGACTCTATCCTACATCGTTGCTTAACTCATGAAGAAGCGGAGATAGTGCTTAATGACTGCCATAGAGGAGCATGTGGTGGTCACTTATCCAGGCTTGCGACAGCCCAACATATCTTGTGAGCAGGCTATTTTTGGCCTACGATCTTTAAATATTGTATTAATGTTGTGAAGGGATGTCACCCTTGTCAGGTGTTTGCTCAGAACATGCACCCGCATCCTGCTCCTCTACATCTGGTCATCATCGTCAGTCCCTTCACCAAGTGGGGGGTTGATTTCATGGATTGCAACCCAACTTCGGCTGGGGGGCATTGTCATATTATAGTGCTCACTGATTATTTTACCAAATGGGATGAGGCCATGCCGACCGTTAAATCCGATGGTGCAACTGCATCCCACTTCGTATTCAATCAGATTATAGCTCGTTTCGGTATCCCGAAGGAGATTGTCACTAACCATGGCATTCACTTTCAAAACATGATGATGGCGGAATTATCACTCAAGCTTGGGTTTAGACAAGATCATTCATCTTCATATCATCCCCAAGCGAATGGCCAGGTCGAGGTAGTTAATAAGTCCCTTAAGGTCATTCTACAAAGGACCATCCGACAAAGCAAGAGTAATTGGCATATTATGTTGTATCTTGCTTTGTGGTCTTATCGAACCGTAGTAAAGACTTCCACCATTTTCTCACCATTTCATTTAGTTCATGGTGTGGAGTCCATCTTACCGATTGAATGCAAAATCCCTTTGTTGAAACTAGCTATAGAGCTCCTACCTGACACTTTAGAAGTAGAGCAACATTTAGTCTACCTTGAACAACTTAACAAGCAGCGTCGAGATGTCGCCGTAGCAATAGACACCAACAAACGATGTGTTAAGTTTCAGTACGATAGGTCTATCCATCCCCGGAAATATGATGAAGGTGACTTGGTCCTCCTTTATGACCAAGCTAAAGAACCCCTGGGGGCAGGCAAGTTCAACCCGATGTGGCACTACCCTTACGTTGTGAAATGTGTCCTTGAGAAAGGGGCCTATGACTTAGAGGATTATGAGGGGAATGCCTTGAAGGAGCCTAGAAATGGGCTCTACCTCAAGCGGTATTATGCTTGATCTTCTAGCTCAAGATGATACTTTTGTTTACTATTGTATAGTTGTTGTACAGAGTTTAGTTTTCCTTTGATTGTTAGAGTTTGCCGATTCGCTTCTGTTTGGTTGATAGATGTCAGCAAAATCTCCAGTGTTCTTGGGATTCGCGGATGGGGCTAGATGTCATACGCAGAGACTAGCTTCTATTGTGTGGGTTATTTACTCACCCGACCATCAGATTGTGTCTTCAAGAGGTGCTTGTCTCAGTCCTACATCAAACAATGTGGTTGAGTACATTGTTGTTATCGAGTTACTTCACGATGCCATTTCACATGGTATCTAGTCTTTAGAAGTCCGCATGGATTCTCAATTAGTTGTGTCTCAGTTGAACAACCAATACCGTATGAGGGATCCTATGTTACTAAGGAGGTTCTTAAGGGTAAGATTCTTGGAGCATCAATTTGTTTTCATTACATACATTCATGTTCCGAGACGTTTTAACCATGTAACTGATGCATATGCTAATTATGTCCTAGATTGGCATTTGTCACATCAATAAAAGAAGCACACAAATAATAAAATTCACACATTTGTACATACATAATACAACAGAATCGAAAATAGGTCATAGTTTCCATTATCAAAATAATATGTCCAAAATGTGGTGTCATAATATAAAACTGGATCTCGTAGCTCTCAAATATACAATCCGATACAAAATAGAGAGGTCCCTTCGAATCTAAGCCCTACAGGGAGGCCTTGTTGTCTAGACAGGATGTGTTTGTATGTAATAATGCACAGTGTTGGCTATGCACCGGAGTAATCACACCCATGTGCTAAGTACCCCTACCACATGTCGTTCAATGGCCTCTGGGAGATGCTCGACCTCAATCACTAGTACCTTGGTAGTCATACGGGTCATGTTAACTCGTATGGTCTCTAATGTGCGCTTTGCTGCTGCGCCTACTACCTCACCACCCCTTCCCCTGCGTCGATGACGTGGGAATCCTTGTGGCCTCTGTGGACCCAGGTCTGCGAGCAAACAGTCAAACATCAATATATGATACCACACCAAAATATTTTTGCTTTCACTTAAATAAAAAATACAAAAAAAAAAAATATTCAAAACTTAAAAAGAGTATCTTACCAATGTCTCCAAATGTGGCCCCTGGTGGGAGTGGCATGTCTCAGTCCTCTTAGTAGTCTATCCCCTCATAGAGATAATTGTCGATGGCGATCACCTATTGCTACCACCAGTGGAAAAAATCATTAGAATATGGGGAAGCCTCTCGAACACCCCCCTGCCATGTCAATATCTCTACCCACCAGGTCTGGGCAAGATCTCGGAGACTATGTGGATGGACTTCAACCCTCGAACTCAAGCCTGACACCCTCTCAAAGAAGAAGCTTCACAATATGATACCAAAACTAAAGTTTTTAGTCTGCCCTAGTTTGCACTCCGTCAATTGGGTATTCATGGTACCTAGCAGTGTCATGCACCAGTCATACACAGTCGGTCTCAGGCACTCGATCGCATCGAATATCACTGGCCTTGAGGCCTGATGTAGTGAAGCTGACCCCGATATTCTCTCCAAGGTAAGGACGATAATTTTCATGCTTAGACTCGCAATATCCTCAGTGGGGATTTGGATACCCACTTTCTGGGTTCCAGCAATGCAATACATGTAAATATAGTCACTAATAGTGACTCCACCCCCCACTGTGCGTGATCGGAGGCTTGCCTCCTCTCCTTGGTGAGACAAACCTGTAATGAAATATATCTCTTCCACCTCTAGATGAAGTGGTTGACCATCCAAGTCAAATTTTTGTGCTTTTGCATCCCAGTAATTGATCAACTGAGTGAGCAATCGGTTTTGGACCCTCAAATCCCTGATGCTCCAAAATTTGTATAACCCACAAGCTTGCAATGCTTGTTGGGCATCCAAGTCTTCGCGAACTTGTTGATCAATGATGTCATGATCCCTTCCTCTCCATTCCAGAACCATCCTGGAAGAAAACAAAACATTTTTTAGTGCCCATGGGTGTATACCAACGGTGACAACAAAAAATTTACCATTACAAACAAAATTAAAAACCATAGAATTGAAGAGGAAGTTGAGAGCTCTTACCTGGTCTAGACGGCTCAATTCCGACGCTCCTAGCTCCCAGAATTGGCGATTGAAGATCGGAGGTAAAAGCAACCCAAATGCACTATGTGGAGTGAAAAGTGAAAATGATGTGGTAAAAACAATTCTTTTTACTATTTATCAAATTTTCAAACCCACTTTTATATAGTTTTTTCCATTTTTGAGCTATTTTGCACTAATATGTCATCATGAAGCACCTTTTTGAGCAGTTTTTTCTGATGAAAGTGGATTTTTTAACCTTTTTGCACCTTCGGCAGGTATGTTATTCAACTGGCATATAGGTTAGGATGTTGTTTCTCCTGCATTTTTTCATTGACCTTATGACCACATTCATAAACCTTAGGTGAGACCCCGCTTTTTAACTGACACGGAACCTCCATGTTGCTTTAGAAGTGTCGTTATTTGGCGGTAGGGCTTGTCCGACCATGGGTGCCCTAGTTAAGATCCCTTTATGTCTTTCGGCGCTCATGTCGTTGTTTCTCCTTAATATTTGGAGTCCTTTGCAGTCACGCCATGACATTACGATGAAGACTCATACTCTACTTCATTTTTATTCTAGCCATCTCCTATAAGGACTCCCTGTTATGTCGAGTTGTGAATGCATTACATTATATTGCTTGCCTTTGAACCTTGTGTCAGCTCCCACTTTTATCAGTTATTAGCCATGTGCCTGAGCACTTAGCCTTTCGAGCCAAGCAGAGCTATAATTTATCCTCTGTAGCTTGTCGACCCTTACCTTGAGGGAACACCCCCCCGAGTGTCCACATCTTGAACATGTTTCCTTGCATTGATCATAGGTATGTTCCACTACCTAGAACTAGTTTGATTTCCCATGACACTCGTTCCCTCACTTGTTGTACCATAAGCAATTTTATTCTTTTTCAAGCTTTATAATATGAAAAAGACAAAAAAAATCATATAATTTAAAAAGCCGGACCGGAAAATTCTTACCACCTTCTATTGGAAACTGTCATTTCTCCTTTGAACAAAGCATTCATATCCACTCTATATATCATGAGTCAGTACATTAGTATGACCTTAGGAATCTGTACTCATTTCTCAGATCTTTCTCTACTGGTTGGTTAAGCTTCTAGTCATTAGGGAGCCTATGTCGATGCCTCATGCGTCACAAAGTATTATCAGTATCTAATGTTTGAGTCCATGATTCCTGAGTCTTTTCATCTGCTCACACTCTTGTTCAAAGGAAGTATTGAAACCAGAGTCGTCCACTCCTCAAATCCCTTAACTATTGCATGTTGGTCATCCCTTATGAGTTCAGTTCGATCACGTTCTTCCAAATCTCTCATCCTAGCTACTACCTCGTGCTCGTTGATGGGGGATCCATTAATTCCCTCCTTTGAGTGATTCTCATTCCATAGACTCCAACTCATTTATTATGGAATCGATATTTAGAGTCCTATTGAGTACCTTGAGACTTGCAATCATTAGTGGTAGGTCCTCTCGCCATCGATAGTTGGGAATTCATTAATGTCTCCTGATCGATGGATTCGTCGAAGTGTTCGACCTCAACACCTCTATTCACACTTTGATGAATGTACTTAGTGTCTTGATGCCCATTTTCATTATTGGTGGGTTATCTCATGTCTGTTAATGGTATACATCATTGATCGGTAATCATATGATGTCACATCAGGTTCGACGTCAGTACCCTTATTCACTTGATGGGGCATGCACGGTAGACGATTTGTGTAGAAGACCCCAGAATTCAGTGGCATTCAGTATGCTACTTGTGATCGTGATTGTACCTATGGGATATTATTCTCATACATCAGTAGTTTGTACCATCAGTCTGCACCATATGTTTCCTCTTCAGTAGGAGACCATATCTTATTGTATTTGGGTCATGGTTGTGACCATTCATGACATGTATTCATTATATATTGTCTATTCATGGCCATTGCATTAGATTGCTATATATTGTACCGATATGTATACAGAGACATCATTATATTGTGACGAGTGGGCTACTCCTTCCATTTGTGCCTCCATCACTCCACTTCTGATATTTATAATGTATTTCGTCCATCGTAGTACCTTCTCTGACCTCACACATTAGGGGGCATCTGTTACACCACATTTTTCCACCTTGTGAGCATTAGCACTCATTGGCCTCCATTATTCATTGATTGACTCATAACCAATTTTTTGTCCTCCATAAACCCTTTTTTCCCTATTTTTTCTCCTATACGCGATCTGCTTCAATGCAACTGGCCCATATGCATGTTGCACCATTATAGCCCACATACATTGAGTTAATTGGTAAAAAATGGTAAAAACTCCTTTTTCACTCCAAAAAGCGGCCATTGTGTGACCTTTTGTCATGTCCCAAATTTGGAATTGGGTCACAATGGCCTAATCACATTGGCCATATTCATTAGAGTTTGTAAAATTGATGTTAAAGGTCAAATAATTGCCAAGGAGGAAAATTACTAGTTTCCTAGGTTTGGGGTGGAAGCTTTGGGATTTGGAATAATGGAGATAATAAATGATGTTTGAACATTAGAGTGGCATAAATATTTAATAAAGGATCTAAATAAATATATACAAGTGAAAATCAAAGTGGCATTTGATCATGAAGACACATGGAGGAAGTGGGACCCACATATGGCTAGATTTCCCCACTACACTTGGCATCATTCTCTCACCAATTCGAATTAAAGGTGAATGGTAACATACTTGGGGGAGTACAAAAGGTATTATTCATGGCATGACTCATCCAAGGTCGAAATATAGAGGAAGAGTAACTCCCATGGAAGAGGAAGAGGCAATTTGGAGTTAGTGAGACACTTGGGCTAGATTCCCTAGCTCTATGACAACAATGATGAAGATGCTATGACACCTATGACACAAATCAGACCTGAAGGATGAAATATGACATATATGACATGTCAGGGCCAAAAATAGACTCCAATAGGGTGCTCAAGGGTGTTAGGGCAGCTAAAATGCTTCCACATGTGATTTGGTGGAAGTGGGAAACTAGGAATTGTTGTACAAGTGGCGTTCTTTGGAATCTCTTCCCAACTTGAGTTGGCATGAGTCTCTTGGAAGGAATTCGACCCATGGAGGACATTAGAAATTTATAAATGTAAATAACAAAGAATGAAACCAGATTTTGATCATTTGTAGAATTTGCAATTGCATTTGTGAAGAGGGAGAGCTAGTGGATGACTAGTTTCTTGCCTTAACCAATTTCGAGGGTGAAAGATTCCCATCCAAGTTGGTAATTGGAAAGGCCATTCAGAAATTTCATTTGGATCTTTAATGGAGTATTTATTTGTAGGTGTAAGCTACAGGGCATCTCATGGTTTCTTCTATTGCAGCTCACTCCTTCAACCATTTCCAGTTTTGATGGCATATTCTTGATCCTTGAGGGAGGGCGTTTTTGGTGAGCTATTGTACTCTTTGGGGGAGCTTTTAATGCCCCATTTTTTTTGTAATGTGAATTAAATACTCTATTATTCATCTCCAGAAAGTTTTAGGTCGAAATTACAAGTAGAAATGTATAAATCTCAATTTTAATGAAAGAACAGTGCCATTTCCCCACTACCTTGTTGTGAATCAATGTATTGCTGATGATTTCGAATGAATGGATTATTCTCTGATATATTTGTGATAAATATACTTCCATGGATGTCTTCTACAATTTTCATGTACTGTACTTTAGCATTTGAAGCATTTTTACTCAGTTTAGTTGTATTGGGAGGTGAAATAGTGCCATTTCCCCAAGGGTCGAATTGGGGATTTTTGCAGTTGAATGGGAGAGGGTGAGAACAGTTGTAATAATCCATTAATGGTGCATACGAGACTTTAATAACATAATTAACACCTTACATACCTCTTTTCATAAATTTGAGTGGGTTTAGAGGCATTTGGGAAGCCATTTTCAATACTTACCCCATGGGGATTTGAACCCCAAATTACTAGTAAAACTGCATAATTGGTCCAGAATCTTAAGAGAGTTTGCAGAGGTATTTTTGTGGCCATATGTTATCCATAAACATCATATTCAAGTTCTAATATCATTCATACACCTTCCTTGAATATTTGAAGGCATTTAGAGTCAATTTGAGACCTAGAGACCAATACTAGTCAAAGAGAAATTACTAGTAAAGTTACCTACATTGATCAGAATTGAAAGAGGATTTGTAGAATTATTTTAAAGGTCCAAAGGAATCCCTGAAACACATATTTATGTTCTAATATCATTCATATACCTTCTCAGAATATTTGGGATCATTTGGGGCAAATTTCGTACCTAGAGATCAAAACTAGTCAAAGGTCAAACTAGGGAAAAAAGTGAAAAATTGCCATTTTAATAAAATTCCTAAGAAGGGACATTATAGTGGTATCAGAGCATGGTCCTTGCACCTGTGGATTAGGTACATACATTCAAGAATAATTGGTAGCCATGTCTTACTATTATGATGAATCCTATGAGTACAATTCTTATGAGGAATATGCATATGCTTATGAGCAATATGAAGCAGAATGTGAATGGTACGAGGAAGAGGTGCCATCATACAACACTTCATACAATTTCAAGAGAAATGAAGATTATTCTTATGACTTTAGATCTGCTGAATATGAGTGTGTCACACCAACCAGGGATAATTCTATGAGCGAGTTCCAAAGATGGAGAGAAAAATATAAAACCTTGCCCCAACAATATCAAAAATATCAAGAATATCTTGCTTCAAGCAAAAATACACAAAATGCCATGTCTTTTGAGTACTATGCTAAACATGTTTTTGAAAATAGGCCCAAAAATGAAGATGTGGAGTTAGTGAAGAAAGGTTTATGTCCTTGTTGTAAAAACCCTTGGAGCGAGTATCATATATGTGTGCATGAAATGATGTCCTCCTTGAGGAGAGCTTTTGAGATTTATTCAAGAAAAGATTCCAAATATACTGATCCTAAGGAAAACAAGGGGAAAAATGCATCAGCTTGCTTGAAAGAGAAAAATGAAGAGACATCACAAGAGTATGAAGAAGATTCTATTGAAAATATGGAAGATCATTTCGAGACACCTTCTAGCTTAGACATGAACCAAAGAGCATCTACTAATGGATGCTTAAACTATGAAGGAGTACCTACTGATGGGTGCTCACACCTCTATGTTGGTGACATAGAGATCACTTTTGAAAGTGTTGCTGCAAGCCCAAGTTCCATTAAGCATGATAATGAAGACCTTGTAGCAGTTGAAGAAGAACCAAGATCAACTTCCCCATCACCACTTGAGCTTTATAAAGTTGGTCCAAGCAAAATTGAAGAAGATGAGGAGGTTCATTTGCAAGAGCCTCATTTTCTTGAAGGGTCCTTAAATATGAATGAAAAGAAGATCCAAGAGTCCCTCAGCATTCTCCATGACACTCAAGCATTGGTGTCAAATTCTTGTCGGAGAGCTACTTCATTGGAGGAAACATCCTTCATTGAAGACATGGAGAAGATTCAAAGAGCAATGTGCCACATCAAAGATAGTTTCATGTCTTTTCTTTTTGATAGAAACCATTTGTTTGAGATTAATGAATTGTTACATGATGCATACTTGAAGAATAATGAGGATATTCATAAGCTCACAATTCAAAATGAGCAACTTCTTGGAAAGTTGCAAGATACTTGTTTTTCCTCCTATGTTTTAGATTGTCAAATGGTAGATTGTTTTGAGGATTCTCATGACATGGTGGATCATGAGAAATGTGGAAATTTGAATGTGCTTAATGTGTTTGAAGATGAACTTGAAGATATCCAAACACTTGATGTGGTGGAAGAGGAACTTGAATTGTCTCTTGATGAAGGTTATGCAATTTTTAAAGAAGAGCATGATTCCTCTACATTGGAACCAATCTATGACAAAGGTTTCACACTTTTGAAGGAGCTGCATGATACTACCCATATGGATCCTTCCCATGATGAAACTTCTGCACTTTTTTATCATTTGGGTAAGTTAGTTCATTATCCTACATCCTACAATTCCATGTTTTGCAGCATTAGTCTCAATGAAGTATGGGTGAAAGGGTTATTTTTGATGGTGCCACATGAGGAGTATGGAACTCGTAGATTTAACTTTTATGATGACATGGTTGGAGCACATTCTTATTCACATTTGCAGCAGCATCCTTTGTTACTTTATGATGATGCACATCTACATGAATGCACCTATGATATGCATTTGAGTCACTTGAAGACTCATGGTTTTTCTTGCTCAACACTTGATTCATTTGATGTTGGAGGAACTTCATCCAACACTTGGGTGAATAGATTTATGATTGGAGAACATTTTTGTTGCAAGACACATACTTTGTTATATCTTTATGACTCTCACATTCAGGGATGTATGGGTGATACTTCTTTGAGTCATTTGAAGTCTCCTTGTTTTTTCTGCTCATTATTTGGTTCATATTTTAGTGGAGATTCTTCATTCACTTCTTGGATGAAAGAATACATGGTTGAATATTTTGATGCATATCACATCCTTTTGGAGCAGCATTATAGGACATGGGATCCTCACCTATGTCATTGGAGCAGATTTGATTGGTCACTTGAAGCTTGTATGCACTTGGAATATGGTGGTCTACTTGCTTGGGGGATGCATACAAGAAAATGGGATCCAGGAATCCTCTTAACTAATGGTGTGGGTTGGAGAGCACTCTTAATTATTGGGGTGCAATACAAGCAATGGGACCCTAGAATAATTTTTATCTCATTGGTTTCAAATTTTTTGGGGAAACAAGCAGTATGGGAGATGGATTTCCCCACTTAATAAAGTGATTTTTATCAGAGTAGTGCAGCAGCAAGCATGGTGTTTCCTCTCTAAAATCTTCATGGAAACTCAAAGACTCAACGTTGGGCAATTCAATGGCAACTTCAAAGAATTATACAGAAAGCAGGTTCTTCAACACCCACGTTTAAAATTGCTTGAGGACAAGAAATATTGGGAAGGGAGGATTTGTCATGTCCCAAATTTGGAATTGGGTCACAATGGCCTAATCACATTGGCCATATTCATTAGAGTTTGTAAAATTGATGTTAAAGGCCAAATAATTGCCAAGGAGAAAAATTACTAGTTTCCTAGGTTTGGGGTGGAAGCTTTGGGATTTGGAATAATGGGGATAATAAATGATGTTTGAACATTAGAGTGGCATAAATATTTAATAAAGGATCTAAATAAATATATACAATTGAAAATCAAAATGGCATTTGATCATGAAGACACATGGAGGAAGTGGGACCCACATATGGCTAGATTTCCCCACTACACTTGGCATCATTCTCTCACCAATTCGAATTCAAGGTGAATGGTAACATACTTGGGGGAGTCCAAAAGGTATTATTCATGGCATGACTCATCCAGGGTCGAAATATAGAGGAAGAGTAACTCCCATGGAAGAGGAAGAGGCAATTTGGAGTTAGTGAGACACTTGGGCTAGATTCCCTAGCTCTATGACAACAATGATGAAGATGCTATGACACCTATGACACAAATCAGACCTGAAGGATGAAATATGAAATATATGACATGTCAGGGATAAAAATAGACTCCAAGTGGGCGCTCAAGGGTGTTAGGGCAGCTAAGATGCTTCCACATGTGATTTGGTGGAAGTGAGAAACTAGGAATTGTTGTACAAGTGGCGTTCTTTGGAATCTCTTCCCAACTTGAGTTGGCATGAGTCTCTTGGAAGGAATTCGACCCATGGAGGACATTAGAAATTTATAAATGTCAATAACAAAGAACGAAACCAGTTTTTGATCGTTTGTAGAATTTGCAATTGCATTTGTGAAGAGGGAGAGTTAGTGGATGACTAGTTTCTTGCCTTAACCAATTTCGAGGGTGAAAGATTCCCATCCAAGTTGGTAATTGGAAAGGCCATTCAGACATTTCATTTGGATATTTAATGGAGTATTTATTTGTAGGTGTAAGATAGAGGGAAGCTCATGGTTTCTTCTATTGCAGCTCACTCCTTCAACCATTTCCAGTTTTGATGGCATATTCTTGATCCTTGAGGGAGGGCGTTTTTGGTGAGCTATTGTACTCTTTGGGGGAGCTTTTAATGCCCCATTTTTTTTGTAATATGAATTAAATACTCTTTTCTTCATCTCTAGAAATTTTTAGGTCGAAATTCCAAGTATAAATGTATAAATCTCAATTTTAATGAAAGAACAGTGCCATTTCCCCACTACCTTGTTGTGAATCAATGTAATGCTGATGATTTCAAATGAATGGATTATTCTCTGATATATTTGTGATAAATATACTTATATGAATGTATTATACAAGTTTAATGTACTGTACTTGAGCATTTGAAGCATTTTTACTCAGTTTAGTTGTATTGGGAGGTGAAATGGTGCCATTTCCCCAAGGGTCGAATTGGGGATTTTTCAGTTGAATGGGAGAGGATGAGAACAGTTGTAATAATCCATTAATGGTGCATATGAGACTTTAATAACATACTTAACACCTTACATACCTCTGTTCATAAATTTGAGTGGGTTTGGAGGCATTTGGGAAGCCATTTTCAGTACTTACCCCATGGGGATTTGAACCCCAAATTACTAGTAAAATTGCATAATTGGTCCAGAATATTAAGAGAGTTTGAAGAGGTATTTTGGTGGCCATATGCTATCCATAAAAATCATATTCAAGTTCTAATATAATTCATTCACCTTCCTTGAATATTTGAAGGCATTTGGAGTCAATTTGAGACCTAGAGACCAATACTAGTCAAAAGGAAATTACTAGTAAAGTTACCTACATTGATCAGAATTGAAAGAGGATTTGAAGAAGTATTTTAAAGGTCCAAAGGCATCCCTGAAACACATATTTATGTTCTAATATCATTCATATACCTTCTCAGAATATTTGGGATCATTTGGGGCAAATTTCGGACCTAGAGATCAAAACTAGTCAAAGGTCAAACGAGGGAAAAAAGTGAAAATTTGCCATTTTAATAAAATTCCTAAGAAGGGACATTACACCTTTGTCCCTCCATGTATCTTGAAACGACTCGATCCAACCTTTCACTTGCCTTTGGAGGGTTATATATTGAGCCATTGTGCATGGAAGGAGGGGAGGAGAAAGAGAAGAGCATTGAAACCCTATTGGAATTTTTCCATAGCTTGAGTCTACATCCATTGATCCTTGTTGTTGTAAATCTCTTATGTTCACCTACCAAACTCTTCCATATATTGTGAGGTATTTTATCCTTTACTCATGATTTTTCCATTTCATGGGGGATTGAAGTGGTGGAGGCATAAGTGGAGGGACCTAGTTCTTGGTTCAGATGAGTTGCCGACAAGAGGTTGTATCTTGTACTTCTTTTTCATATTAATAAAAATACTCATTTTCTCATCCAATTGATATTGTGAATGATTGTTTATTATCATTGGGTACATTTACTTATGTATATCATGGATTATGCTATTGTTTATGCTAACATATTTCATATATCATATGCACTTGCTTGTGTTTATTGTTGAGACTAAGTTACAGGTTCAAGTGTAGAGATTTGGAATCTCAACGGGGATATTCATAGAATGTCCAGATTGAGGTTGGTCTTTGATTCCACTTCTTAGCATTTACATTCATATAGCATACATTGGGAAATGAATTGATTTTTGGAAGTCATCTGTCTGTTTTGGTCTACCTTGAGCCATAGGAAGTTTTTCTCTGTAACAATACCATATGACAAGGAATACATAGTTCCAGAATCCAAGTGATACGTGATCATGATGAAGAGGCTAAAATGATATGGATGCTAATGTGCAATAAGTGTACTAGTACCAGTTAGTTAGTGTAGAGTTTGAAGTATAACTACTAGCTAATGAGAATCAAGCTCAACCAAAGGATCCAATTCATGAAGATTTGTGAGAGGATGCATTGGAGTCACTAGAAGGAAAATTCAAGTACATCATGCAACAGGAATAGGCGTAGTAGAAGGACCCCAACAAAAACCCCAAAGTCATTGGAAAACCATTGAGAATTTTGAAGTATTTTTTGTAGTGTTGTGTACATACAAGTTCAATAGAAACATCAAGACAAGTAATCTAGGGGACTACTTGTTTTTTAGATGTTGGATAATTGTTGGATGAATATTTACAACTTTGAATATTGTGTTTATTATTTTTGTATAGTGATTAGGTGGAATAGGTCCACATAGTGGAATACATTTAATGCATAGAATTATAAGGAATCCAATTCATTTATGGGAAAGGTAGTGAAATGTTAGTTGATTATATAAGAAGGTGCAATTAGGGTTTCAGTTGATTGTTTCCAATTAGTTCGTTAATTGTTGTTACATTGGTACATGTATGAATCATCTCCTGTTTGTGGTTGTAGTTTCAGACGTTGGTTTAGTCCTTTGTGCATTTGGCTCTGGTTGTAGTGCTAGTTGTAATGATTTCGGAAAATTCAATACAATAGCTGGGTTAGTTAATTCAGTCGTGTGAAAGGTTTGTTGTTCTTTTCCATTGGTTTATAGCCTTAAAGAGACGAGGGCCTAAGGTATTGGTCTTTCTATTTTCTCCTGTGAGAGCTTGTGCTTGTGTCTATTCACTATTGTCGAGGCTCAGTTGTTTTCTCTTGACGGGTTCTACTAAGCGGAATTGATTTCGATTTCATTTCCCTCGACTGTCTTCGTTCATTGGTGCCTATCAGCACACCTACAGATTTGTGCTTTTTGGCGGATTTTGTAGCGTTTTGAGGGATTGTTGCAAAATTTGGAGTTATTTTCTTTGTTAGCTTCTAGAGGTATGGATGTTGTCAATTTCGTTAATGGATAAAGGAAAAAAAATGTTTATGAATATTACAATGTTTTCCTGCATATTGCATAATGAAATTGATGTGATGCTTGTTCTTTGCATATTGCATGGTGGAGTTATTAGGGTGGTCTAGTCATTGGGGTGGTTGCTATGGAAAGGTTTGACATTTTCAGTGTTCAGTAATCAGGCCTTGGTCTCAAGGGCTTGTTATCCCTTAATTAGAAAAACTCCATGCTTCGGCTGAGAGAAGCTATTCCTGGCAACACCATATTTTCTTTTTGGGTCTCTTTCGCCATGGAAAATCTACATTGTATTGGCCATGGAATTGTAATTCTTTCTTAGAGAGAGGTTGAAGTATAATTTTTTAGGGACATGTCCATGAAAAGTCAAAGATGACACTGTCTGCTCAGGTTTGTAATACTCGGACTTGTTTGTGTATAGCTGGTGTGATAAACAGCTAAAATTTTCCTTTTAATGTGTTGTATTACAACTTGATGCCTTTGAAGGTTAATCAACATTCCATCAAGGCTCATTACTTACCACATTAGTGCCTATGAATGAATCTTCCCACTTCTTAACACAATTTAGGTGGCCAAGAGTAGGGAGGCTGGGCTTAGGCATCATCCTCGAGACCATGGAAAATTGGGGTTTATGGTCTAGTGAAAAAATGCTTAAATGACCATTTGAATGGGTTGTATCACCACAAAAATACTTTGAAGGTTCCCAAAATGTAGCTTTAGAGCGAGAGAATATCCTCATGACTCTAAGGGAAGCTAATGAGGAAGACAATCTCATCCAATGCCAAGCACAAATTATTCGATGAATCCTTGGCAAAGTTTTTATTGTCCAGAGAAAATTCAAAACTCTACTTTAAATCTAAATTACGCAAAAGAAACCCTCGGTGTAGCATAATCATCCAAGAAATTCGTGGTAAAATCTCATTGTGTAGACAAAACCCTCGGTTTAAGTTGGATTGTCCAGCGAAACCTATAGTTAAGCATGACATAATGGCTACCTTGCCAAATACTCCCATTCGGTTTGATCTTTTTGTAAGGATCAATATCCATGTGTAAGAGACTTCAATTATTTGAAAATATCATTTGTTAAAGTCGGTATTGGTGTGTTCTCCTTGTCGTAACTATGTAAATTGAGAAGACGTTGTCTGTATTGGTGTGTCTGCCAAGTCATCATACCTATTAATTTTCTTGCTTTCTTCATCCAATAGATCCCATATGGTGTTTTTATGATATGGTGGAAACTGTGTCCAAACATTTTTGTTATTTTGGATGTCAAGGTGATTTTCTCAAATTGGTGGTTAACTAAAATTTGTGCAACTGATTTAAAAATATAAGTTGTTTTGTAACATATTTGTTGTTTTAAACGTCGATGTAGTTTTATTTTTCCAGAGGTTCTATTCCATTTGTTTGATGCACAGTAAATAATAAATAATGAAATTGGTGCTATAACACATGAAATGTTATCTAATATGAGTTATTCTTTTTAGTATTCATTTCTAGAGCTATGCTTCTTTTTATGCAATTGTATTGTTGCAAAGTTGATATTAGTGTGTAGTACCGGAATCATGAGCGGGAGTAAGCTTCATAGAATCTGCTAGCACTTGAATAAATATCAATGCAATTCCTCTTTCCCCCTCCTCGATTTTTGATCAATGAAAAAAACTGATAGGTTTACATGCATTTGGAAGTGAGTTGATCCTTTTATACAACAATAGATTGATTATATTTCTGTCCTCTATAGTGTTGATGCCTTAGAGATTTTTTATGCATAGTCATAACATAGAAATTCTTGCTTTCCTCTCCTTCTTCTTCAATCAATGAAAAAATTGGAAGGTTTTCATGCCTTTGGTAGTGAGCTGACAATGTTGTACAATAGCAATCTAATTCTACTTTTGTCCTCTGTGGTGTGGATTCTTTGCACCTTTGTCATGGAAATGGAGTGTTGAAAGTATAGAACTATTTTGTATTTTTGTCTAAAGCTTACCTCATATTGAGAAGTCTCAACCAGTGCCCAAATTTCCTTATGTTAATTTTGGAATACATCAACTTAATGAGGCCAATATTTCCATTTGGAGTCAAAATACATGTCTATGGTGAAAAAATACATTAGCTTAATGAGGCCAGTATTTCCATTTGAAGTCAAAATATCCACTATTGCCATTTTTTACTTTCATAATATCCTCCAACCCCATTCTGTTGTTGTGTGAAATTGCTTATATGCATTTGTTGAGGATGTCATACTCTTGGAGAAGCAACACCTTCTCAGATCTCTACAAATGTCCTTTCCTTGCATCTAACATAGCTATTTGTCCTAGATACCTGTCCATTTACTTATGCTCTATGTTTCTTTCCAATTACTCAGTATATTTAGAATTGTGTGCATCTATTGTTGACAATTATAAAATGACTTATACTTTATTTGCAATCTGTAGGCATAGGGGCTCGTTGACACTACTACAACACCATATATCACTAGTACAAAATGAGAGATAAGTGACAATGAGACTAAAAAAGTTAGTTACCACAGTTTTTTCAAGGGATAAATGACCAAAATTGAGCAATTTTAAGTGATCCAACTAAAAACGAATAAGATAAACAACTAATTTAGTCACGGGATAAAATATACGACTAGATAACAAGTGATTAAAATAAAAATGACTAATTTATTCACGGGAATACATATATGACTAGCCAACAACGTCTAAGAATATGAATGAGTCATTTATGTTAGTCAATTTTAGTTTTGTCACCTCGACAATGGAAAATTACAATTTATATGAATTTGATATATGGATTTAGAGACCCAAGTGATGTTAATTATGTGATGCAGCTATGGAAGTTGCAATTTTGATAATGAATTGTTATGATGTACTAAATTTTAACATTGTAGATGGATTCAGAGACCCCCTAGATTTTAACAATGTAGATGGATTCAGATACCCCTTTCTAGGGGGTATTTGAATCCATCTATAGTATTAAAATTGACTAAATTGTAACACTCTTGTAGATGGATTCATGAGAGACCCCTTGTGTCACTTGATAACATTTTCTTCTTTCAAGACATCTAGTGAGGCCAAGTCGAGTTTCAAAAATTTGTCGTTTCCTGCTATGAGCATCGTAATGTCTTGATTTTCAATATACCTTCATGTTCATCTTATCACCCTGGCCATGCCCATATCTCATCTGAAAAAAACTGTTATCGTTTGACCCTTTCGGCAGTCGGTTGATGTTTCGACAAGCAAGATCCTTTTACATCTTATTAGTGAAATTCACCAAGTTTCTATCCTCCGTTAATTCGTCAGTTTAACCCATCTTCTAGTATTCTCATCGCGATTATGTTCAAAATGTCAAACATTTTCCTTGATTACCTCTTTGCATAAAAAACCCAATCACCCTTTTTTTAAAGTAAAAAAAAGAGCCTCCCTCCTCTTATGTAAATAAAATCATTTCATTGCCATTGTCATGGATTTTCAAATATGGTGAAGTAAAATCTATTTTTCCCTTAAGCCCTCCATCCTAAGTCCTATCCCTTCCCTTTTTCATTTCATAAAAAAATAAAAAATAAATATTTAATCCTTTTGTCCTAAAGAGCCAAATATTGCTTCTTAAATTTCATATTGAACCTATCCTTCACCTCGTTGGATTTAATAACCCATGTCTTGAACTAGGACTTTCATTTCTTAGTTACAATAAGTCACATTTCCATGAGTCATGACACTTTCCTTTTTCGCATTGATGGAGAATATCTTTAATCCATGAACTTTCCTTTCTAAACAATAACAACAATGTCATTATACCATGGAGGTAGTCTCTTTCCAAACAACACAATGTGAAACTCTAAATTCGGTCTTTCTGTGAAACCCAAGGCTTGAATTGATTGAGAGAGGAAAGAATGAATGAAAAAACTAAGAGCCCAAATCCCTAATATACAAACCCCCATTAACACTTTGAGCACAAGGTATAACAAATAGTAATGTCAGGGATAATTGCTAGCCGCCCACACTTGGATTTGAGTGAGAATAGTACCATGCATTGGTGCTTCCATGATGTGAGGAGCGATGAGGTAGGAGGGGTGATGAGAGGGGGTTTATTCCCTCTCCCCTTCTTGAAGTTTCAAATGGGGCAAGTGTGGGGTTGGATCCTCACTTTATATTTATTTTATTTTCTTTCTTTTAATCATCATGGAATGGGTTTCGAGTCACGTCGTTATCTCACTGTGCATTGGAGTGAAAGTTCTCCCATACCATCAGGAAAGAGAATTCTTGGATCCCCTGTATAATTCTTTGAATTTTCCACTGAGTTTCCCAACTTTGAGTCTTCAATGTTCCATAAAATTTTTAGAGAGGAACCACCATGCTTGATGCTGCACTACTCTGATTACAATCACCTTATTAAGTGGGGACCCAATCTCCCATACTACTTGTTTCCCCAAAAAAATGAAACCAATGAGACTAAAATTTATCCCAGGGTCCCATTGCTTGTATTGTACTCCAACAATTAGGAATGCTCTCCAACCCAAACCATCAGGAAAGAGAATTCCTAGATCCCATTTCCTTGTATGCATTCTTTCAAACATCATAAGTACAAAATATAGATCATCAAAGTAGATAACAACATAATAAAAATGTACATCAAGGAGGTGCCTCGTCAAAGAATTATGAAAGTGCTTATACCTCCAAGTAAGTAGACCACCATTTGCCAAGTGCATAAAATCATCAAGTGACCAATCAAATTTGCTCCAATGACATAGGTGAGGATCCCATGTCCTATAATGCTACTCCAAAAGGATGTAAGATGCATCAAAATAATCAGCTATGTGTTATTTCATCCAAGAAGTGAATGAAGAATCTCCACTAAAATATGAACCAAGTAGGGAGCAATGAAAACAATGAGCCTTCAAGGGGCTCATAGAAGTACCATTTGTGCATCTATGAATATGTGTATCATCAAGAAATAACAAGGGATGTTTCTACCAATAAGAATTTGATCCAATCATATATCTCTTCACCCAAGTATTGGATGAAGTTCCTCCAACATCAATTGAACTAAGCAAGGAGCAAGGAAAATCATGAGTCTTCAAGTGACTCAAGTGAACATCATAAGTGCATCCATGTATATGTCTACCATCATAAAGTAACAAAGGATGCTGCTGAAAATGAAAAAAATAAAGTGCTCTAGTCATGTCATCCTCAAAAGGGGAGATAGGATTTTTATACTCCTCATGTGGCACCTTCAAAAAGAAACCTTTCACCCATACTTCATTAGGATGAATGCTACAAAATATGGAAGTGTAGGATGTATGAGAATGAACCAACTCACCCAAATGATCATAAAATGAAAAAGTGTCATCATGTGAAAGCTCCATAAGGGTAGAATCATGCACCTCCCTCAAAAGTGAAAAAATTTCCTCATAGGTTGGTTCCAAGGTAGTGGAATCATACACTTCTTCAAAAAGTGTGTAACCATTTCCAAGAGGCAACTCAAGTTCTTCTTCCACCACAACAAGTGCTTGGATCTCATCAAGCTCATCTTCAAACACATCAAGCAAATGCAAGTTTCCATGTTTCTCATGATCCATCATGGCATGAGAACCCTCCAAGCAATCTACCAATTGACAATCTAAAACATAGGAGGAAGATCAAGTATCTTGAAACCTATCAAGAAGTAGCTCATTTTTCATTTTGAGCTTATGAGTATCCTCATTATTCGTCAAGTATTCTCCATGTAACCATTCATTAAGCTCAACCAAATTGTTTCTATAAAAAATAAAAGACATGACATTACCTTCGATGTTGCACATTGCTCTTTGAATCTTCTCCATGTCTTCAAGGAAGGATGGATCCTTAAATGAAGAAAATATCCAACAAGAATTTAACACCAATGCTTGAGTGTCATGGAGTGTGATAAGGGTCTCTTGGATCTTCTTTTCATTCACATTTGATGACCCTTCAATAAAAAGAGGCTCTTGTAGAGGGACCTCCTCTTCTTTGTACTTTTTGTTTGGACCAACTTCATTAAGCTCAAGTGGTGATGGGGAAGTTGATCTTGATTCTTATTCAACTGCTACAAGGCCTTCATTTTCATGCTTAATGGAACTTTGGCTTGCATCAACACTTTCAAAAGTGATATCTATGTCACCAACATAGAGATGTGAGCACCCATCAGTAGGTACTCCTTCATAGTTCGAGCATCCATCAGTAAATGCTCTCTGATTCATTTCCAAGGTAGAGTGTGTCTCAGAATGATATTCAATATTTTCAATGGAATATTCTTCATTCTCATGTGATTTTTCTTCATATTTTTCAAAGTCACTTGGGATTGAATTTTGATCCTATTCATGTAATTCTTCTTCTACTTCACCACCTTCATAACTAGGTGGCTCATGGGGCTCCTCATTTTCACTCAAACATATATGAGTTTCTCTCCAAGGTATTTTGCAAGAATGGTATAGAGCTTTTTTCAATAAATCCACATCTTCATTTTTGGGCCTATTTTCAAACACCCAATCAAAAAAGTCTTCAAAAGGAATGGCCTTTTGTGTATCTCCCTTATACAGATCAAGATATGCATGATATTGTTGGGGAAAGGTTTTACATGCTACTCTCAATCTTTGTAATTTATTCATAAAATTATCCTTTGGTGGTTCAACACATACATCTTCATCATACATAGGTTCATAAGAATAACCTTCATTCCTTATGAAGTTGTAAGAAGTGTTGCATGATGGCACCTCTTCCTCATACCATTCACATTCTTCTTCATATTGCTCACAATCATCTTCATACTGCTCATAAGCATTGTACTAATAGGAGTCACCATAATAGTAAGACATGGCTGCAAATTATTTTTCAATGTATGATATTAATACACAGGTTCAAGGACCATGCTCTGATACCACTGTAATATCCCTTCAAAGGAAAGTCCTTGGATTCACCTTGTTTTGACTCTAGGGTTTTCTTTACAATTGGTTCCAAACACCTCCAAATGATTTCGAATTTGGGGATGAAGGTATTAATTGGGAATAGGAAATATTAACACACCTATCATACATCCAAACAATTGATATACCCATCCATGGTCTACAAATTGCATGGGAAGAATTTTTGGAACAAGACTAGTTAATTTGAGAAGTGGAGATCCCCCCTAGGTCTGACATTTGATGCTCTTGAAAACATTGTATGACCTTCACTAATTATTGGTCTGAAAATTGGATCTATTAGGGGACATTAGGAGCAGTATATGTGCAGCACTAGATCTGGTTTTAGGGTCGAATATGCATCTTAATGAACAACAACTTCTAAAGTCTAGCTTTTGAGGTGAAATTGGTGGGCAAGGAGTCTCAAATTTATTCATAAACCATAGTAACACTTCATAGGTATGAACACATCATTTGGGACATACAAGTAAATTCATATGAAGCTAATAATATGATAAATAACTCAGAAAAATATCATATAAAACAGGTACAATATCATTCCAAAATCACTATGCAAATGCTACGGGGAAAATGGCTTGAATCTCTTCCTTGAATGTAAATATCACTTGAAATACATAATGTTTTGAGTTTTGGCTATGATGATATGATTATTACAGAGATATATATCAGCTAACATGTCCATGAAGTCAAAGGTGCGACGGTGATCTGAGGGTTTCTGAACTTGGGACCTACGTGTGGTGTCCAGGAAGGTAGCAGCCATTGGGGCCTCATTGGAGTGCCGTCTGGGAAAGGACATGAGTGCAGCCACCAATGGCGAGGCGTTGGCCTCATACAGGGCTATCGATAAAGGGAAAAAGATAAATCAAGGTCCTTCCCATGAATGCTGGACTGGAAACATGGCAGCAGGAACTAGCGGGGTGGTCACTTTTGTGCAGAGAACGACAGAACCGAGGAAGCCCAGACAGTGCTTGCTGAAGGAAAACAAGATTCCCAAACTCTTGACAAAATAAAAAAGGGTCAGAACCAACATTCAGTACATGAAAGAACATGCGCTCATTGGAAAAAAATTTGGGATCTGAACGGCTGAGAAAGCGCTGGTGTGGTGGATCAACACAACCTGGAAACCCCAGGGCCATTATGATATACAACTAGGGGCTAAAGGGTTTTTCACTATGATTTTCTTTAATGAAGAAGACCGTATGAGGATTTTTGACAATGGACCATATTTGTTCAATTCAGCTGGACTATATCTCTGCCCCTGGAAGGAAAATTTCAATCCGGATAAAGAAAATTTAACAATTGCCCCGGTCTGGATACGACTCTACTCCTTACCTACTGAATACTGGAAGGAGGAAATATTAATGGAGATTGGTAATGAGTTGGGGATATTCGTAAAAGTATCTGAACAAACCAAGAATATGCGGTACACTTCGTACACTTGTATATGTCTCTATATGGATATCTCTCAATATCTACCGGAAGGTATTGACTTAACTTGGGAGGACGAAGATTGGTTCCAGGCCATTGATTATGAGCAGATCCCTTTCCGCTGTCGGAGATTCCATGAACATGGGAATTTATTCAGGGATTTATCACTTAATAAAAAACCAGGAGGGAAGCTCTATTCTGAAGTAAAGGATCAAGAAGGATTCAAAAAATTTACTAAGAAACGGCAAGCCAGAAAGGTAGGGGGGCCTGAAATTCATAAGAAAACTATGATCCACAATAGATTCGAGGCCTTGCAATCAGGGGAATAAATTAAAGGTGATGAGTATATTAACAAGGAGGAAAAGACAGAAACAACAAATAAAGAACAAGAATGTGACAGCACTGTTCAATTATCCGAGGTTGATGCACTGGGTTATGCAGGCTCATCGCAAGAGGAAGGCAGAGAGGAAATGGAATTGGAATATCTAGACCTAGAAGGCCTGGAGGCAGCATGCATAGTTGAAAATCAGATTCCTATAACACCGCAATAGGTATCTCTCCTGGAGAAAGCAATCATTAAATCTAAAAATCGCAAATACCTGGTTATAGCTTCCGAATCCTTCAAAGAGAATGATGGGAAAAAGATAACCAGGGGGGAAAAAGGGGAAGGTGAAGTAACATGCAGAGAATTCAAATGATAGGGAGGAACCTGGTGGCCTCGGGCCAGTACCCAACTATCGATGTGGCTCTAGCGTCCTCCACCTTTAATCGGTTATAAGATGCAGATTACATCTTGGAATATTAGAGGGTGCAAGAGCATCCTAAAGACTCATCTCCTAAGATGGAAAATTGAACTAGAGAAACCTGCTATTTTTTTTCTCCAAGAAACTAAGTGCTCCAAATCGGATCTTCAGCCATTGGGAAGAAAGTCTGGAAACATTGTAATGTTGTAGCGATTGACACTATTGGCTCAACCGAGGGAATTGGTATTCTTTGGAACCCCAAGGAGGTTAGTCTGTCTGATTGGATGGATTCAAAATTTATCTTATCTGCTTCTTTCCATATTTTAGGGACCAGAGTCAGGGGATTTTTGTCAAATGTCTATAGACCATCTCTAGTTAACCAGAAGAACACTTTCTTAAACTCCCTAAGGAACCTCAAAAGAGAGACCAGCGACAAGCCCTGGATCATAAGGGGTGACTTTAATTTAATTAGGAATCTTGATGAGAAATGTGGCGGTAGGCGTTGCTTACACCCAAGTAGTGAGGAATTTTCGGATGTAATCAAAAATTTGGAATTGATCGATGTTAAAACCTCCAATGGTTTATACACTTGGAATAATAAAAGAGCAGGGGACATAAGTATTGCTTCCAGATTATATAGGTTTCTAGTTTCTGAATCTATTATGATGGGAGGGGGGGATCTGACAACAGTAGTGCTGCCCTATGCTGGCTCGGATCACTAGCCGATCATCCTAGAATGGCATAGAATAGGAGAAAACCTCAAATGTTCATTTAGGTTTGAACAATTTTGGCTCCTTCACCCTGATTTTCCTGACCAAATGAGACAGTGGTGGCAGGATTGTGACCCTATCATGGGCACTAAGATGTATCAGTTTCAAAAAAAGCTAAAATACCTTAAAGGCAAAATAAAGAAGTGGAATAAAGAAATCTTTGGGAACATTCTCCAAAGTAAGAAGTTGCTTGACCTTAAACTGCAGGAGGTTCAAAAGGTGTCTATGACTTAGGGTTATTCCGCGGAGTTAAAGGAACATGAACAAAATCTTCTGCAGGAACTTAATCTCAAAGACCACTAGGAAGAACTCCTTTGGAAGCAAAAATCCAGGAGTCATTGGTTTAAAGATGGAGAGCGCAACACTAAGTTCTTTCATAAAGCCACCATCCAACATCGACATGGGAATAGGGTGGTGAGGCTTAAGAAGGAGGACGATACTGTGGTGGAAACTCAACTTGAAATAGAGCAGACCCTGAACGAATACTTTGAAGATTTACTGGAAGAACCCAATATCAATAGACAAGCGGAAAGGGATACGGTTCTTCGCCACATCCCGAAACTTGTCACGGAAAACCACAATAAACTCCTCATGGGGACTATCAGAATGGAAGAACTTGATGAAGCCATTAAACAAATGGCGGATGACAAAGCTCCTGGACTGATGGATTCACCACTAATTTCTTTCACTCATGCTGGGATTGGCTGAAAGAGGAGGTCATGGCCATTGTGGAAGACTCTCGACGAACTAGAAATATTCTGAAAGCCCTCAATTCTACCTTTCTTACGCTTATTCCTAAGGAAACAGGAACATAGGATATTGGAAATTTCAGACACATAGCCCTCTGTAATGCAATCTACAAAATTATTACCAAGGTCATAGAAAATCGGTTGTGCCCTATCCTACCTTTAATTATTTCTCCTGAGCAGGTTGGGTTTGTGGAAGGACGACAAATTTTGGATGACATTATTATGGTTCATGAAGCCATTCATTCGCTTAAAAAAAAGAAAATCCTAGGTATGCTTCTTAAACTGGACTTATCTAAAGCTTATGACAAGTTAAATTGGACCTTCCTTGCAGGGATGTTAAAATCTTTCGGATTCAGTAACATTTCAACGGAATGGATAATGAGCCTGGTCTCATCTCCTTTCTTTTCAATTATGGTAAAAGGAACTCCTTCACAACCCTTCCCAGTGACCTGTGGTATTCGACAGGGGGATCCCCTATCCCCGTTTCTCTTCATTATCATTGCAGAAGGCTTAGGAAGAATGTTACAGGTGGCCTGGGAGAATAATGCCATTCTGTTAGGATATTCCTATACTCCATCCTAGTCCTTCTAACATTTCTGACATTTTCAGTCCTGCATGCAAAATTAGGGTTTTGCATGCAATTAGGGTTTTGCATGCAATTACGGTTTGCATGCAATTAGGGTTTGCAGCACCAGCACCTAGCCCTTGCCAAACTAGCCCCAGGAGCTTCTCTCGGATCAGTCTTAGCTCTCCTAGAGCTTAGTGCGCCCTCTTTTCAGTTATTGCATGATAAGGGCGCCTTTCTTCACCTACCAGTCCAGTTTAGTTCAGTTATCTTCAGTTCTTCCTTGATTTAAGGATTAACTGACTCCTAACTGACCTTATCACTCTTTTGGACCTCCAGTGTGACTAGATAGACTGTTTTGACTCCAGTTAGCTCCATGAGCGCCCCCACTGAGTCTCCTTCACTATATCAGTGCTTCCATGTGCCAGTTACACCAACCACACTCAGTTAGACTCAGTTTGACTCCCGATTGATCACTACTTGTGCATTGATGACTTCACCGATGATGAGATAGACTCCTAGTTTGGCACTGATGACTCTCCACTGATTATGGATCTGTGCATGAAGGACAATTCGAATTACACCTAGTGAATTCGAATCCTCATGCTCAGCATTGTATATTTACCCGGTTACTATTCTGATTAATAAGATGTGTGTAATTATTCTGCCTCTATTGGATCTATGTTCTATTGCTTCTCTCTTCTTCCTAAATTCTTTCATAGTGAGGTTTACATCATCTCTTTGGATCTTATGTGGGCAATTTCACATGGTATCAGAGCCTTGAGAGTATATTCTACCTCCATTCTTGAGAGTTTTTTGCAGGTATTTTGAAGTTCCAGCAGTTGCAGCAGCAGATTCAGTAGCTTCTATTTTGCACTTGTTCAAGCAATCAAGATGAGCAATTCGAATGATCCTTCTTCTATACTTCTCACTCCTTTCAATTATTTCGAATGGAAGAGGAAGATGATAATACTCTTGCAATCAAGAGGGTTTACTAGAATAGTTGAAGAAAAAGATGCCATACCACATCAAGCTGAAAAGAGAGTCAAGCACCTAAACAAAATGGATGAAGCCTTTGGATTCATATGCCTTCATATTTCTGATGATCTATTGTTTCATGCTGATGGATTGAAGTCTCCATATGATTTATGGATAAAATTGAGGAGTCTTTTTGGCAAACAAGACGAACTGAGAGGCTACATTCTTGAGAATGAATTGGTTGCCCTTCAACCTAGCAATTTCGAGAGCATTCAAGATTTCTTCTCCAAATTTCAGAATTTGGTTTTGCATTGCAAGCAATGTGGCATCACTAAAAGTGATGAGCAATTGATACTCTCTATATTGAGCAAACTTGGATCTCAATTTTCTGTCTTTGTATCTACCTTTCATTCTGTTCGAATGTCCATCCCTGGATGGAAGTTTCCCACCTTAAGTAACTTCATTGAGGCTCTCACTCAAGAAGAGAACAAACTGTTTCAAATGGGTGCCATCAAAACCTCCAGAGATCTAGCTCTATTGGCTGGTGAATCAAGTGGAGCGAATGATAAAGGGGGACAAAAAGGCAAAGGAAAGAAACCTTCAAGATCCAAGAATGACAAACAAAAGAGACCAAATTGTACCTATTGCAAGAGAGGAAACCATCCTGAGCATGCCTGCATGCATAAGAAGATTGATCTTCTAACCAAGCTTCTTGAACAAAACCAAATTGTTGTTCCAAAAGAAGCAAAGATGTCTGATTCTGGAAGTGGATCTGATGATTGTCATGCATTGATGGCTGGTTTTTCAAAGACAAAAGCTCTCCTCATAGATTCTGGAGCTTCCAACCACATGATGGCACAAGAAGAATCCTTCTCCTCTTTGGATCTCCAAGATGGGCCTACCATTCACATGGGAGACAACTCTCAGATTTCTGCCAAAGGTTTGGGTACAGTTCATATGGAGCATGGTAAGTTCAAAAATGTCTTATTTGTTCCTTCTCTTACAGCTAATTTGTTATCAGTATATCAAATGACTCATACAGGATCTCCAAAACAAGTGATTTTTGGTCCAGACACAGTAGAGATTACAGAAATCTCCACTGGAAAGGTTATAGCGAATGGGATTGCTAATCATGCCTCAAAGGCATATGAGTTCTCCCACTTCATGCCCTTCTCTCCAACTATCCCTTCAGATTCTGATGAGGATCACAGTGACTTCTCTTCCAGTGACTCCTATTCTAGTGAGGAAGAAGATCAAGATTTTGATGTTGAGATCATAGTTCAAGAAGATTCAGAACCAACACCTATTCTTAGTCCAGATTCAAGAGAAACATGTTCTCACACAGTCCTTGCTACTACTAAGAACACAGTTGATGATGTATTTGCTTACAGAACTACTAGACTTCAGCAGCATGCTAACCTTGCATTATGCCATCCACCTCTCCATGAGAGATTCAGCATGATGATGGGGTTTACTCTTCCATTCCTTGGGAAAACTCATCATGATACATCCGCTCCAGTGACAGAAAAGGTTCCTGAAAGACTTGCTACATTCAACACATTCTCTAGCACTTGCATTCGCACTTTACAGAGGATTAGCTTACCAAGTCTCTTTGCAAAGTTTTCACTGATGAAAGCTTGCTTCTTTTCTGCTTAGAGTAATGGCTCCTTGAGTTATTCAAAAATATAAAAACACAAAAAAAAAGAAAAAGAAAAATTGAGGCAGTATTCTTTTTATCATTTCATTGATTGTATGGGTGACCTTTGGTCCTAGTTACCAGGGCCCAGGATGGATTAAGGGGGGGTGTTAGGATATTCCTATACTCCATCCTAGTCCTTCTAACATTTCTGACATTTTCAGTCCTACATGCAAAATTAGGGTTTTGCATGCAATTAGGGTTTTGCATGCAATTAGGGTTTGCATGCAATTAGGGTTTGCAGCACCAGCACCTAGCCCTTGCCAAACTAGCCCCAGGAGCTTCTCTCGGATCAGTCTTAGCTCTCCTAGAGCTTAGTGCGCCCTCTTTTCAGTTATTGCATGATAAGGGCGCCTTTCTTCACCTACCAGTCCAGTTTAGTTCAGTTATCTTCAGTTCTTCCTTGATTTAAGGATTAACTGACTCCTAACTGACCTTATCACTCTTTTGGACCTCCAGTGTGACTAGATAGACTGTTTTGACTCCAGTTAGCTCCATGAGCGCCCCCACTGAGTCTCCTTCACTATATCAGTGCTTCCATGTGCCAGTTACACCAACCACACTCAGTTAGACTCAGTTTGACTCCCGGTTGATCACTACTTGTGCATTGATGACTTCACCGATGATGAGATAGACTCCTAGTTTGGCACTGATGACTCTCCACTGATTATGGATCTGTGCATGAAGGACAATTCGAATTACACCTAGTGAATTCGAATCCTCATGCTCAGCATTGTATATTTACCCGGTTACTATTCTGATTAATAAGATGTGTGTAATTATTCTGCCTCTATTGGATCTATGTTCTATTGCTTCTCTCTTCTTCCTAAATTCTTTCATAGTGAGGTTTACATCATCTCTTTGGATCTTATGTGGGCAATTTCACACATTCGGGGTTTGGACTTGGGTGAGGATTTAACCCCTCAAACCCACCAACAATTTGTTGATGACACTATGTTGATGGGACCTTCCTCGGTTCAGGAGGCCAGAAACATTAAGGATATTCTTAACACTTTCCTTGTCAGAAGTGGCCTAGAGATTAATAAAGAAAAATCTAAGGTTTATTTCTTCAACACTCCCAGAATTCACCGCAGAAATATTCTGTGCATTTTGGAATTCTCTGAAGGACACCTCCCATCGAAAATATCTAGGGGATCCCTTGATGGAATCTACTATCCGCCAAGTCTCCTGGAAGGACCTACTTGATAAATTCAAAACCAAAATGGAGTTATGGACGCACCGAGCCCTGAATTTCCCTAGCCGCTTTATTTTGGTCAAGTCAGTGCTCCAAGCAATGTCGATTTACCTGTTCTCATTGTTGGTGACACCCAAAGCAGTTTTGAAAAAGATCCGCAATCTACAGAGGAACTTCCTCTGGGGAGGAACCCATGACCAAAGCAAATGGGCCTTAGTGAACTGGGAAACTCTGTGCACTCCAAAAAAATGGGGGGCCTTGGCCTTCGCGATCCGATGTGTGTTAATAGGGTCTTAGGAGCTAAAATATGGTGGAGATGGATCACTCATAGGGAGGAACCATGGGCAAGGATATGGCATAGGAAATACGCCCCCAGGTAGCCCAAGCAGGACCTCATAAGATTTGGGGAGGAACAACCCGGTTCGAGTATTTGGAAGCTAGCTCAGGAGAACCGGGATTTAGTCAAGAATCAAAGTTTCTGGGAGATAAGAGATGGAAACTCTGCATCCTTTCTGCATGATGCGTGGCAACAATTTCCCAGATTAACTGACCCGCAAGATAACCAAGAGCTCGTTCTATTTTTATAGAGTAGTCCATGGGAGAAGGTCCGAGACTTCTGGGAACTAGGACCAATGGGTCAACAGTTTAGACAATGGAAACCGATTAAGTGGTGGAAGACCTTAACTCTGGAGGAAAGTGTGGATAACTTCTATGAGGAAATTATCAAACATCAAATCCCTTGGGTTATAGGACCGGACATAATCATATGGGGATATTCCAACACGGGCAATTTCAATATTGTTGAAGCGGTTGGCCTTCTGAAGGGTTACGAATGGATGCCCGGGGATGATAAATGGAAAAAAGTATGGGGGATGAACCAGTGGCCCAAAATTTCCACCTTTGGGTGGTTGCTGATTCACAGTCGCATCTTGACTTGGGAAAACCTTTGGAAGAGAGGCTTCTCTGGGCCTTCCCGCTGTAGCATGTGCATGACCGAAAGTGAATCAATTAACCATCTACTTGATGAGTTCCCATTGGCTTCTTCCTTTTGGAGAAGGGGGGAAGAGAGATTCAGGAAGACAGCATGAGTATGGGGCAGCCCGGATTTGACCCTGGCGAACTGGTAGGATAAACCCTTCAAAAGTGAACTTCTTAATCGCATATGGGAATTGTTCCCAGGATTTGTGGTTTGGGAAATCTGGAAGGACAGGAACCTGAGAATCTTCGAGGAAAACCAAAGGAGTATTGAGGTGATTTGGACGGTTCTTGAACTCCATCTTAAGGAAACTTTATACATTAAAAGTCTACCCCCTGAAACCGGAAATGCAGATCCCATGGAGAGATTAATCCTGAATGCATGGGGAATTTTCAGCTTACCTAGTGGCATCGACAAAATGCAACATAGTAGGGAAAATTCCATCAGCCTTGACTTTTGGCAAAATCCTCCGGCGCGAACCCTGAAACTTAATTTCGACGGGGCAACAAAAGGAAACCCGGTCCCTGCTGGTTTTGGGGGAGCCATCAGAAATGACCTCAGACTGGTGCTGGGCGTTTTCTAGGGTAACCTAGGTGAAACAACCAACAACGTTGCGGAGTTAGAAGGCCTGGTTAATGGTATCAAATGGGCGATTAATAAAAATTGGTTACCTTTGATAGTGGAAGGTGACTCCAACATTCTGATCTCCATGGCGGTTCGTATTCAGCGAGGGGCGACTGTTTCGAAGGTGTCATGAAATTGGAGATTGGAAGGCCGGTTGAACCAGCTTCAACAGATCCTGATGACCTCTCCAGCCATTAAGTTCAGACATTTGCATCGAAAAGGAAATAAATTGGTGGACGAGCTTGCCAATATGGGTGTTAAGGCACACGTGGCATTCAAAGCAGGATCCTTGGATGAGGTGTGTGATCACGTGGCCAGACAACATTGTGAGATGATTGCTACCGTCGATCTCATTTCTCAAGTGGAAACCACATGCTACGAGGATGGAATATCACATGGAGTCCGAGGAGATAGGACACTTGCAGGTGGTAACTCGGCGTGTGTCAATACTTAGTGTCCTCTTTATGCAACGTACTTGGGTGATATCAATACACCTAATGGAGTTTAAGTCGGTTGATCGGTGATTATTACAACACACGCTTGTCCGGTCATTCCGCTTTAAATTTGTTAAGTGTCTGAAAGATGGGAGTAATGTTATCATCATGATTAATCGTAGGAAAGAGAACCGAGTTGAGGGCAATCATGATCTCATCAATTTGGTTGGTACAAGAAGTAGTAATTTTCGCAGGCTCATCATCTTTCAAGCAAGAGAGATCTTTGGAAAGGATAGAGTGGTTATTATCTGCACTTATGAGAATTTATGGACTGGTACGATTTCCATTTCCAGACATAGGAATTCGGATTATAAATCTAGAGGATGATGAGGGTGGCAGCACCAAAACTGTTTGCTTCTCCCTATATCCCAGCATGCTGTTTGAGTTTAACCTTTGCAGCAATTGGTTTCATATTAAGGGTGGCTTTTCCTCGTTGTCGGGTTCTATCTTTCTGAGAATTATGCCCCCTCACATTTGTTTGAGCAGTCTTTGGGTGTCGGGTAGAAATCCTGTGGGTAGGGGGAGACACTCTGGGGAAGGTTCCTCCACCTAGACTAATGCCCAGGAGGAAGTTAGCCCACAGAATTTCGATTGGGCGCACCTCTATCTTGAGGAAACACCGATGGCCATTGGAAACCAGATTGCCTATTTGGAGATTGCCTTGCAGAATGAGGTTGAGGCGCATATAGGTCATCAGGTTGTGGCTAGCCCCTTCTGGGCCTGCAGGATTTTATTAGCACGTTAATTACACATCCGTGAGAATATTGTCCAGAACATGAAGGATGTTATTGCAGATATGAAGGTTAGCTAGCAGAGTGAAATGGAGAATACTGGTACTCTTGAAGCACTGATGGAAGACCTCAGCATCCAAACTCCGCTGGGCGTTAGTCGCGGGGTGCCAGGGACATCAAGTCCTGATTAGTAGGATGAACTTGTGCGGCTTGTCGGGCTTTTGCAGTTGATCATCAGTTGAATTACCTTCCACCTTGTGTATTACGACGTATTTTATTGGTTTCTTTTCGACTCAAGAGCGCGGTTCTCCTCTCTCTCGGTCTTAGCTCCTCCCTTGGTTATCCCAATGTGCGCAGGCGTTAGCAGCCACCCCTTTTGGTTTCTGTTGAAATCCTTTGGAACCGTTCCGATGTCAAGGTCCTTTGGATGTTTTGTAATGCTAGTTTTGTTGCTCTGTGGTTTAAGTTGAATCTTGGGTTGGCCTCCATCATCCCCACTGGGATGGACCTATGGAATGTTCCAGTCCTTTTTTGGGCTCTTTGTATAATTTTTGTACATTCTTTACTTTATTAATAGAATTCTGTCTCTTACTTACAAAAAAAAAAAAACATTTCCATGAAGTCCAAATAACATTCCTTCACTAACTATATGCAACAACAAGTGCGCCCTTGCACATTTACATGACATTGAGAGAAAGATAGTAGAATAGGCATAGAGAAGAATGAGAGAAGATGAACTCGAACTCAGTTGGGGTTTGAAACTGCATCAAAAAATATCCATGAATCTCTATTGAGAGGTCTGAATGGATTCTCCATCAACCAACTAGGATGGGAATCTTGCACCCTCGAAATTTGTTCTAAGGCAAGAAGGATAAGAATCCACCTTGCAAGGACAAGCTAAGCTCTCCAATTTTTACCAAATGAGAAATGATCAAAAGCCACTCTCCTTCTTTCTTCTTGTATTTTATTAACCTCCCAAGGCCTCCTTAGCTCGAATTCCCTCCAAGATACTCATCCCAACTTTAATTAGGGAGATATTCCTATGAATGCCACTTGTCCAACTTTTCCCAGCTCTCCTCTTCCATCAATTCGAATGGGGGAATATTGGCTGCCATAACTCCCCTTGTGCACCCTCTTGGAGGCTATTTTTAGCCCTGACATGTCATATATGTCAGATGTCAACAATCAGGTCTGAACTTTGTCATAAGTTTCATAGAATGCTCATCATTGTTGTCATAGGAGTTAGGGAATCTAGCTCCAAGTGTCACAATTCTTCTAAGATGCCTCTTCCTCTTCTATGGGAGTTACTCTTCCACTCCAATTCTACCTTACATGATTCATACCATGAATATTACCTCTTCAAATCGCCCAAGTATGTTACCCTTCATCTTGAACTCGAATTGGTGAGAGAATGATGCCAACTGTAGTGGGGAATCTTGCCACATGTGGGTCCTACAACCTCTTATGTGCCCTCATGATCCAATGCCACCTTATTTTATTTTTATTATTATGTAATCTACCCATTTAATGTGAATTTGTAAGTCTAAGGTCATTTTGGGTCTTGTAGATCCTTTATTCAAACTTTTAATGCTTCCACCCCCAACCTAGGGAACTAGTAATTTTCCTCCATTATATTTCATTCGGATGGGGATATTACAAACTTTGAATTGGGAATTTTCTCTTAATGTGACCCACCTTTTCCATTTGGATCTAATTTTATATTATTACTAACTTGGACAACATGCTTGGAAATTATTTGACCCTTAGCATCAATTTGACAAACTATCATGAATATGGCCAAGTGGCTTAGGCCATTGTGACCCAATGAAAAATTTGGGGACATGACACACTAAGATGAGCGTAGAACAAATTGGCGAAGTTGTAGTGGTAGGTGGTTCAACACGCATTCCAAAGGGTAGGAATTAATTCAGGAATTGGTTGATGGAAAGGAACTCTGCAGAAGTATAAATATGGATGAAGCAGTTGCATATGGTGCTGCAATTCAGGAGGCTTTTTTTATGGAGACTGATGAGATCACCTTAATCCCCATGGAAGTCACACATTTGAGCCTTGGATTCTCATATAAGGGGGGTGTTATGAATATAATGGTTCTCAGAAATACTCTGCTTCCCACTCAGAAGGAGGACCATCGCACTGCACGGTTTGACAGTCAGACATATGTGAGTGTTCCTCTGTATGAAGCTGAGAGTGTCAGATATTATAGTCTCTTTTGACGTTGACGTCGATGGAATTCTTAAGGTGTCAAATAGTGAGAGGTGTAATAGTAATGGCACTACTATTACACACGATTGTGATCGGATGAACATGGGGGAGATAGAGAGAATGGTCGGTGATGTAGAGAAATTCAGAAGAGAGGATGAAAATCCCAAGAAGAAGCATGTGGTCAAATACAAGTTGGAGAATTATATTTACAACATTAGAAATCATTTGAAAGAGAACAAGGAAAATATGGATATTGCAGTGGTAGAGGATATCGATCAAATGTTGAATATTGCATAATGGTTCTATGAAAACATGGATCCATATATTGAAGAATTGGAAGAGAAATTAAGAGCATGAAATTGAAATGCAGGGCACTGATCTGGATCCACATATTAGGCTTTGTTTGGAAAAACACCTTAGCAAAGTTGACTAGTAGCCTCTACTACCAACATACCACACTGATATTTTCATGGCAGTCATAGTTTAGTAGCGATGATATTCATTGTAGTTCATTTATAAAGAAAGTTTGGTACATCTCGAAGTGAAAGCATTCAGTCCCCCAACTACGTATCATCAATTGAGCCTATTGGTTGTCTCGACCATTGACCAATGGATTAGCTACCACCATGGTTTTGGGTTTCTACTCACTATCGAACCGAAAAGGGTGCTAGGAAAGATGTTGCTAATGATGATGGGTCACCTGAAACTTGAACTCAATCCATCTTTGGGTAAATAAGGATAATGAGCTATACATGTTGGTGATGTACACTGTCCTGCATTCTATCAGTCAACTAGAAAACATGTGTAAATTTTTTCAATTTTCAAGTTTTAAATTAATTTTAAATTACTTTTAGCTTGTGAAAATTAAATTCCTCCTGCAGGGATTTATGTCAAATCCAAAGTGCCCTTCACCAATAGAAAAATCTCATTTTTCGTTTTTCAAAAAATAAAATATATGTTTTTTCATCTAAAAAAAAATCAGTTTAATAAGCCATTTTATGAAAACATAGCAAAACATTATAAAAACAACATAAAAAATTAAGCAATCATACCAAGTTAAAAAGGTTCGACTTTCCAACAAAAAGTATATCACTGCTTTAGCAAGGACTAAAAATTATCCAACTTAATTATTATAATTATAAAATATTAATCTTTAATATTTTTTTTAGTTTATTAAAGAATTAACCTATTTTAAAATATGATATTATAAAAATTATAATTATAAAAGAATTAACCTTTTCTAAAATATGATATTATAAAGTTTAAGTAATTTTTAAGAATGTATAAATATCTTTTAAATATGTATAATCCCCCTTTATTCCATGTAGCTGAATCAGATACCATTTATTACTTTTACGTAACCTTGATATGCAGGAAGTCTCCCATGGGTGTTAGACACATGTTTATAGTAAAATAGTTAATAAGTTCATTGAAGAAATAAAGAAGCCTGAAATAACCATTAAGATTTTTTTTTTTTTTTATAATTTCTGGCAGGAATAAGATGAAAAATTGTCACTTCAGTGCCATATCACATTTTGAGCCAATTAAATAGAAGATAAATAGTTTTAAAATAATTAAAATAATTATATTAATAAGCTATAAAGTTCAACCTTTGGAAAACATTTTAAATTTTGTTGATTAACTTAACGTCAAAGCAATTTGACTTTAACTTGATTACAATATTACCTGTCTTTCAAAAAATATTAAAACAAATCCATAAATATTAATATCAAATGTTTATGTGTTAAAAAACACATTACAAAATGTTATATTCGCTATGTACAAAATTTACCCAACATTTATCATATCAACACAATGTTTTTTTGTTCGTTAAAAAACACATTTAACATATCAACACATAATTTCATAATGTTTTTGTGTTAAAAAACACATTACAAAATGCCAATTGACCCAACATTTATCATTTATCATATATCAACACATAATTGACTTCATATTAATTTGACGTGTAACAAAACTAATGATTACAAAACCAAACAATTTAACAATGGACTCTTAATGAGTTAACATTATTAACATTACATTTAGGTAATATGGTATATGAAATAAATATGAAACAAATAGACACTTCACTTATTGAAAAAGTGAGACTAAGAATAAATGTAGTAATAATTGAAAATCTAATATCTAAAGAATTGATGTGTAGGATAATTGGTCATCATATCACTTCACATTTTGATGGTATTCTAGACATAATTTGATCCAAATTTGGTTGGGAAACTACAAGTTCAGCAAATCTGCAATCCTAACATTTAGAAACTGCAATTATAAACTAATTATGCATTTAATTTGAATCTACTCAAAGGGTTGAAAACCAATCTGAAGTAGTACAATTCTTAAATAGATCCAATTGACTCTATCATAAGCCTTCGACAGATCTTATTTTATAATCACAACAGGCAAATATTTCACTTTTACTGAATGTAGAACCTCTTGAGCAGTGCTCACCGCATCATGGATTTGTCTACAGGATAAAAAAAGTTCTTAAGAGACAGAAGAAGAGAGTATACCTTTGATTCCGGAAGCTAAGATTTTTGCAATGATCTTATAAATGCAGTTGCAAAGAGAGATAGGCATGTAGCTCTCTAGACTAGCAGAGTTGTCAGTCTTAGGGATCAAGGTTATAAAAGTAGAGTTGAAGGCAGCTAGCACATTACCAATCATTGTGGACTCTTCCACAACTCTAAGCAGATTGGATTCAAACATATCCATGAAGGTAGAGAAAAATTCAACTTGCTAGCCATCCAAGCCTGGGATTTTATCTTTCTAAAGAGCCAGGATTGCATTTTTCATCTCCCCTAAGGTGATCTCTTCCATAAGTTCAATATTTTGAACATCATTGACATAAGAGGGGAAACGGGCTATGATTTTCATCATTTGATCAATAGAGGCAATGTCATCTTCCTTATAAAGACCCTTAAAGTGATGTAATCCTCCCTTAGCCAAATCATGAAACCCAGACACAAATACACCTTCATCATTGTCAAGCTTCCAAATAGAGTTTACATTTTTCCCGTGATTAATGAAGTTATGGAAAAACTTAGAGTTATCATCCCCCTTTTGTACCCAAACAACTTTACTTTCCAGGCGCCAAATGGCCTTATTTTCATCCAATATGTTCTTTTTCTTAATCTCAAGATCAAGAATCTCCTTCTTTTGTGCTTGAGTACTGAAACCAAAGAGATTAGAAGAGTAAAATATATCTCAAGAAGTCTCAACTATCAACAACTCAGCTTGTATTTCATTTCTCTTATCCTCAACCACTTAATAGACATAGCTTTAATTCTTTTCAAATTGAAAAGGAATTGTAAGGCTATTGATTCCTTGCTATTATCATCAAAAGGAACCCATAGAGACTTAACCAGATTCATATATCCCTTATCCTCAAGCCATTGTGCACAAAACTTATAAGGACTGGGGAGCTTGGGCATACCCATCTTAATCTCCAGGACAATAGGTGAATGGTCTGAGTCAGCTCCAGAAGAAACCCATTTCTTGATGCAAGTAACTAACTTGAGAACCCTCTCATTTACCAAAAATCTATCAATCCTTTTATAGATAGATTCCATCCCTACCCTCTTATTCCTCCACATTGGAAGATGAGTCACAAGGGCAATGTCAAAAAGGGAGAATTCCTCCAGTCTCCTTAAGAAGTAGTTTGACAAAGGGTCTCTATGGGAATTATGACCCTAGATCTCAACATCTCCTAAAGTAAAATTCAAGTCCCCCCGTAGAATAACACTCTCCTCAGAGAAAAAATCTAGTTTAAAAATCTTCTCCCAAAAATCAACTCTATGTTGATATGGTCCATAGATGTTGAGGAAAGTAAAGCTTGAACCAAACCCCTGGAGAAAAGAGATGCTCCAAGGCGTGAACCCACAGCCCTTGATCTAGTACACAAGAGGACATTCATATTCCATCCTATCACCAATCCCTCATATCTGTCGATTGCGTCCAGGTAGATGAAGTCCCATCCAAGAAACAAAATATTAAGATCATCAACTATTGCATCTCCACTCGCAATAGTTTCTTGAAAAAACAACACATTAGGCTTATGAGTCCCTACAATATGTTTCAGGGATGTTCTTTTAGTGGGAAGTCCTAACCCATGGCATTTGAGAGAGAGAACAAACATTAAGGACACCTAAGCTTAGGATTTCCTGCTCTAAGAGTCTCATTGAGAATGAGTTGTTTTCTAGAACCAATATCACATAGAGCTTGGTCACAGAGAAATCAGTACCTGCAATTGTAAGTCAACAATTAATGAGGATTAGGTAAGACATACAATACATTGCAATGTAAAATTAATTGAGAAAAAGGAGAGGAAAAACCATGAATTTAAATAAAGTAAATAATGAAAATAGGATAGAGGGAGAGAGGAATGAGAACTAAAAGTTCACTCTCTTGTCCTTCACACTACCCCCTATCTCTTCTATAACTTGTTGTATTTTCACTCTCAAAGGGATTTTTTCTTTTATTGGCCAAAGAGGAGCGAATGCACAAAGATCCATAATTTGCATTGTAACCAGAGGTTGTTAAATAAAAGAACTGAGCAACCATTCAATGATGGTTTTCTGGCTTGGGTTTCCAAGGTAAAATATATGTGTTTATGGTGTGTTTGATTTTAATGTTGTGCAAGTTATATGTGTGAATTATGTTGCTTGCATTTATGTATGATGTGTTGTTCTTAATGTGTTGATAGGGAAAATAAAGAAGTGCAAAATATATTCCTATGAATTTTACTCAAATTTTATGTCTCCATTATCCATTAAAGAATGCTAATAACACCAAATTTACCACTATTAATTTTCCTAAGATTACATATATATCATTGACATTAAGTTACCATTGCAATTTAATAATGAGGATTCTAACTCTATTTGCAAGAGAGAACACACTGCATGAATGAGACGGTTGGAATGGAAATTCTTTGCTTGAAGAAAACCATTAGCTATAAAACTAAAAAAACTTAGAAAATGCAACATGGCTATATGGCCCAACGTAGTCTTCCTTAATCAAATTTAGATAGAATATATCGATTGGGGTTGTGGTGTGCCTATGCTAGATTATGCTAGATGTGCCCTGCATAGCATTACAAGTTACCCCTGTCATCATTGTTAAGCATATCTTGTGGTTGTTCACTAGATGGTCTCTATTGGGCATTGTTATGTGAGTTAGACATGAAAATGTGAGTTAGATAATGGAGATGACTGACATTTTTGTCATCTTAAGACTACTTAATATAATTTTGAAGTGAAACACAAATTTCATTGACTTGCTTTTTCCTCTAGTCATTGGCATATATGATTCTATGTGACTTGTCTTGTCAAGCATCCAATGCGTTTGGCTGGTGCGAGGTTTGTCTTATGCCCATTTATCAAGAAGTCAATTCATTATTGTTACCAATTAGTTTCCTTCTCATATGATAAATAAGAACAATACTCTCATTTATTTTATGAGTAGCCATCTCGTGCATGTATTCATTAATCACCATTGCAATTCTACATTAAACAATTGCCATCTGGAGTAAAATATTTTTCCACATTCAACTGAACAAAATCTCAAAGAGTTTATTACTGGTAACTGTAACGCTTTCCAATAAGAAAAAAATGGCACTCAGTTGCTCCAGCATTTGTTAAGTGTTCTAATAGTTTCCGAAAATAATGGTTTTATAAATTATGAGCAGGTTGAAATCATGACAATGAAATTATGCCCAAAACCATGAAATGATAGAATGAGAAAGTTGGAGCCATGGCATTTCACATTTTATTAGTGATGAGAAGAAAATACTGCCCAAATGCAATCAGGGCAGTCATGGTGATGGGTGATTATTATAACTAATAATTTTTTTTAATATCATTTAGGGTAAGGGCGAGACAGCAGCACCAGTAATTTTTACCTAGCACCACCAAGAGCAAAGGTAGGAGCTTACGCTACAGTAGCAAGACCCCCACTAAAAAGAGCATAGCCAGTAGCAGTTCCCAGATTATCCAGTCAATCCAGCACCAACAACAAGACTGGTAGTACCAGTAGATCCAACAGCAAGACTGGTAGCAACACCAGTAACAGATATATAAACTCTAGATTCAGAGCGGGATGTTCCATATACAAATCCATACTCAGCAACAGCTTCTCTACCACCAGCACAGCTGGATGCAGCTCAAGCTTTGACATGATGTGAGTCTGGACTCAGGGGCAGCTGGATGTAGCTCAAGCTTTGAGACTTTTGAGCCCGTACACCTATCAAAATTTCACTATCAAAAAAATATTTGGAGGATACATTTGTATTTATAAAGTTAAGTTGTATTTTTATTTATTTTAATTCTCGTCAATGATAAAAATAGTCTTTTCAAACGTTTTCAGCCAATAACAATTACACATCTATTAATATATTTTGTTAAATAAATATAGTTAAATAAATTAATTCATCAAACATTGCAAATTTAAAATAATTTTTGTATACTGACACAAATTAATACGAAAAGGTGGAACATATAGTCTTTGCCTACGGCTTCAGGACATATAACATTGTTTATAGTTTTCATGTGTGAGCCTATTTTTCAAGACATATAACACTATTTATGGTTTTCATGTGTGAGCCTATTGCAGAAGCTTTGAGTATACAAGTTAAATTTGACTCTTGCTGGTATTTGTATCCTTCATGGATATTTTCATGAAGTAGCTTGAATTTAGTATAATAAACCATTCTTAAATTGACAAGTAAAGCATTCCAAGCTCTAGATAAATTTGTTCATCAATTTGGGCGTTTCCCCTGTGTTGCTTCCGAGGAAGATGGCAGTAGATTCATTGATATAGCTAGGGCTTTAAATGATAGTGACACCTTCCTGATTAAGTTGGATACCAGTGCCGTTGATGAAATACAGGTACGTTGAAAAACTGCTCAAAGGGCTGTATATACAAGTTACAACAGGGAAGGGTGCCTCAGCAGTTGGGCTCACAGCAGCAGTCCATAAAGATCCTGTGACACGGGAATGGACTCTAGAAGGTGGTGCATTGGTCCTTGTTGACAGGGGTGTTTGTTTGATTGACGAGTTCGACAAAATGAATGACCAGGACATGTGCCTTCCTAAATCCTCACATATTCTCAAGTCCTCTATTAGCTGTTTTTCTGTTAGCTTTCTAGAACATGAATTTTAGGCTGTGGATTCACACATTCTAGAACATGAATTTTAGGCGGTGGATTCACACAAAAGGAAGCTATGATGTTACAAACTGTACTTAAAAAATTAATTTGATTGTACAGGGTGAGTATCCACGAAGCTATGGAGCAGCAGAGCATCAGTAATTCCAAGGCTGGAATTGTGACATCGTTACAAGCACGGTGTTCTGTGATTGCAGTAGCCAATCCCATAGGGGGAAGGTGCAACTTCATGACCATTACTATTGATCTATTTTCAACTTGAGAGGTGGTTATTTTGCTAGTCAGTTTAGTCTTATATTTTCTTCACATTCAGGTATGACTCATCAAAACATTTGCTCAAAACGTGGAGCTCACTGATCCTATTCTCTCACGTTTTGATGTATTGTGTGTTGTGAAGGTAAATTCAACATGAGTTATCCATTTGAAAGTTGTTTTGTTTCTGTCTGATCTTTTGCTTTTTTGGACTATTTTATACTATTGCCTGTGAGTTCGAATTAATCTGTTGATTTGACTATTATTTTTTAACACCAATTTTGCTATTAACTCGCAGGATGTTGTTGATCCAGTTAAAGATGAAATGCTTGCAAGCTTTGTTGTTGGCAGTCATGCAAAGTCCCAGCTTAAAGGTTCTAACATAGAGGAAACGCCTGTAGGCCCTTTTCAGGATGAATCCCCTAATTTGAATTGCCCCTTCATTATTTAGTTTTTTTATAGGCAACTAAATTCGTGCAGTTTTGTATAACCTCATAGAAAACTTTCAACGTCCTCACTTATGTTTGCTTTGTGCAGAGACTGGTACTAAAAACCAAGAGCGTGGAGTTCATGCCCTTCAATTTATCACTGTTCACATTTCTCTGCAGTGTTTTCTGGTTGGCCTATGGTGCTATGAGCAAAGACATCGTGGTTATGGTAGGCGTTACAATAACTATAGAATAGATAGATATCCATGCAATGGAGTATCGAGTATCAAGTTTAGCTTTATGCATACTATCAACTAACATGTAAATTATTCAATTCTTCATTCTTTATTCACTCTTTATTACATTGTTTTTTCACAAATAAACTTATTTATGTTTTTTTTGTTACTCTGCAGGCTTCTAAATTTTTTTGGTTTGCCATTGTCATCAGCTCAAATGATACTCTACGATATTTCCGCAACAACAAGGGCAAGCAATCCCTAGCTAAAAAAATTGATGCAGGAGAGAAGGAACTTGCGATGGAGATAATTCCTATAGAGGAAGTATCTCAAAAAGATGAGAACATGAATTCAACCCCTGTCCACGACATCGAAATGCAGTCAAAATAGAGCTGGATCCACAGCCTCTAGCTATATATTTGGACTTCGTTCTTATGTGCCTCCTAAACTATTATAATTGGTTAAAATTATGGCATTTAGTCTAGTAGAAGTTTTTCTGTACATATTAACTCCTTTGTCACTAGTCTTGGTAGTCCTTTCAGAATCTTTGGTTCGGATCACACTGTATCAGCAAATATCTGGCCTCTTCTATTTTGTAATTGTTTGCTTAATTACTTTAATTGATATATTGATGGCGAAACCATACTGTATGTCGTGGGTGCAAATGTTTTTTATTACGACTATATAGTTTTAGTATATTATGTTCAATTAGTAAACCAGTGTAATCTATTTCCAATTTTAAGATTGCTTTGTGCGCGCACTATACACAACAAAAGCAACCGCAATTCTCTGTCTATAGTGAAATATATAATGGTGCTTGCTATAGAGTGGACATTCATTTTCATCTGAATTAAAAATAACCCACATCAGTATTAGAGAAAGTTATAATTGTGACTGATTAGTGTGGACACCCATTTTCAATTGGATTAAAAACCTTCCGAATAACCTGTTATAGAAAACTGCAATGAATTCCTATATTGCTGTGCAGTTCTTCTATTTCGACTCACTAGAATCTCTTCCTGTAGAATCCCTTGGGCCAGAGGACGTGGTGCCTTTGAATTGTCGTTATGATGCCCAAATTTCTGTGTTTGGAAAAGAGATGCAGAAAATGTTGCAAGATGGGAAATTATTTATTGTGGGGGCTGGTGCTCTTGGATGTGAGCTTCTAAAGAACTTAGCCCTCATGGGATCCTCCTGTGGAAGTCAGGGAAATTTGACTATAACGGATGATTGACGTTAATATTGAGAAGAGTAATCTTAGCAGACAATTCCTCTTTCGGGATTGGAATATTGGTCAGGCAAATTCAAGTGTGGCAACAGCAGCCGCCACCGCAATCGACCCATATTTGTAGGTTGAAGCATTGCAAAATCGTGTGAGCCCAGATACCCAACATGTCTTTGAGGATTCCTTCTGGAGCAATGAGGTTGATGTTGTTTTAAATTCTCTGAACAATGTCAATGCTAGGCTGTATGTAGATTCAAGGTGTGTTTACTTCCAGAAGCCATTGCTAGAGTCTAGGAACCAAGTGCAACACCCAAATGGTTATCCCTCACTTGACTGAGAACTATGGAGCATCACGAGATCCTCCTGGAATCCCTCACTTGAATGAGAACTATGGAGCATCACGAGATCCTCCTGAAAATTAGGCGCCCATGTGCACGCTTCACTCGTTTCCACATAATATTCACCGTTGTCTCACATGGGAAAGGTCCAAATTTGAAGGTCTCTTAAACAAAACTCCGGCTGAAGCAAACACTTTTCTTTCCCAACCACAAGAATACATAGTGGCAATCAAGTCTGCAGGGGATGCTCAGGCCTGACAACTTCTGGAATCTGTTGTCTATTGTTTGGTTTCACAGAGATGTCTAACATTTGAAGAATGCTATGTAGCATTTAGATAAATTTGTGATGTGGTTAATACAGATCTAGGAGTCTAGTAGGCGTTCAGTTTTGTAATGGTTAATCCATGTCTAGTACTGAGTTCTTGGAGTGAAGTTAGTTTTAGAGTTGAGGTAGAAAGATCCATTTCAATTTCAAACAATATATTTTGTTATCTAGTCCAAGTTTACATGTCCAGTTCAATGAATTTCAACAACTTTAAAATAATTACTATGTTCGAGTTATATGTTGGAGATGTGTCTCGACTTATGTTTGTGTTTATATGTACAGATGTTTAGGTTTTAAATTCGTATGGGTAGATTGACGAGTTCAAAATATATGTAGAAATTTCAGCAGTTCATTTGGATAACAACCGTTACCATTCCATGCTACAATAGTACGGCTTGACTTAATAGTTAGATCGACTGAACATTGTATATTGCATACTATTTACTAACTGTCCAGCAACGAGGTTTTGCATACAAAGACTGTTCTCTTATTTTCTCATTAATAATGGATGTCAATTTGGTCGACACTATTTGCACGGAAAAAATAATCACAAAAGTAGCTTTAATGTTCTTTGAAATGTCAAAAGTTTTTTAATTATTTTTTTTAACAGTTTTTTTAAGACACAATTGGACACGTTGTAAAAATAATAAGAAAATATTATTTAATTTTTTAATTTGTGAAGTTGTTTAATTTTTTTAATTTGTTTACTTATTAAATTACTATTTTTTATTATTTTATAATATTTTTTTATTATAAAAATCTAAATAATATCTTTTATTTCAAAATCCTCAAATTTTATTTAATAAATTACTCATTTTAAGTGTAGGGTCACTAGTTCAAAACTGTGTAGGTACTAGCTTAACAACAACAACAACAAAAACAAAAAAATAGATTGTCCATTCTCGCTAGCTCACTCAGTTAAGGTGTGGGTCTGGTCAAATCACAATTGAAGTATGAATCTTTCACTTGGTTAAGGTGTGGGTCTAGTCAAATTACAATTGAAATATGAATCTTTGATTAACTAATAGACGCACCCCAAGATGAGATGTAAAACATAATAATTAAATTCCAAAACGAACGACCCTAATGGGCATAGTAGTAAGTGGGCAATGCAACAAGGTCTTTCTATTGAGAATATATGATTAATTAAATTAGAATTCACCTTGTGGTAATTTAAAATTATATGTTGTAGATTCTCATAAGAATATTGAATGAAACATTTTAAATTTTTAACAATGTTTTGAGATTTATTGATGATTGCTATTACGGTTAATGTGTATTTGTTCATATATATGAGTGCACTACATATTCGCAAAAAATGCAATGAAGATTAATATTGGTTTATATGTAACATGTTGTGTGAATTGTTGCAATGTCATTTTTAGATGGAACGGAAAATGGCCATTTCAGTTATGTCATTTATTTGTTTTGTATTTTTAAATTTGTAATAAGAGTCAATATTTTTGGTTGGAAAGAGGAGATACCTTACCTTTCCACAACTACTAAATTTAAAAATAAATCTCTTGAATAAGCTTAAAATCGATATCTAAGTCTCAAACTAAGGATAACCTTAGCTTATTGCAACCATAATGATTTTGCAATATGTTATAATGATTATTCTAAGGATCTTAGCATTAAAACATTAAGGAATATAGAGGAATTTATGATTGCTAATTTAGTGGGTTACTTTAATAATAATTAAGTATTTTTTCAAAATTAATTCAAGTTTATTTTCTTTTATCTCAAGATTGAGAAATATTATTTTTTTATAATAAAAAAAATATAGATGTTAATGGAATACACTTTATATGGTAAAAGAAAGAGTTACCTTTTGAGTGAATTAATTACCTATAATGTTTTTTACATAAGGATATATATTTTTCTTTTTAAAATTATTATAAAATTAAAGTTAATTTTACATTTTCTACTAAAACAAAAAAAATCTATATTTATTATATTATTTTTTTACATAATATATGTAAATACTCGAAGGACATCTAAATTTAGGTGTTAATGTGTATCTATGTGAGGTGTTGTGTCACTTGTTTTTGTGTTAATGTTGTGCTAGGTTCAATAATTAAGTGGTGGTGTCACTATGCATGATGAAGGTGGTGTCAGTTAAGTGGTGGTGTTGGGTCTAGAGGTATCAAAAAGCTTGAGAGTATCAATTTCAATGTTTTATGTACTTAGAATGTTGGTGTTAAGAAAATTAATATTTGCATCTCAAGTTTTGGGATACCTTTTAACACAATAAAATATATGGAGTTAAAATGGTTATGAGCCAATCTTTGTGATTAAATGAATTTGTTTTTCATTAATAAATTTATTTTAAATGATGAAATTTATACAAAATATTGTAATTTTAAATGATTTTGATATTATATTAATTAAAACTAAACTAGTAATTCTCAATATTATTAAAAAATTATATTTAAAAATATTATACAAATTTATATTGTATAAAATAGTATAGTAAATCAATTACATTAATAAATTGTGTAAAATTTAAGAGTTATTAAATTATAAAGATAGGGTCATAAGGAAGTAGAAATCAATGGTGCATAGACCATTCAAGAACCACATAAATTTAGCTACACCCTATAAGACAATTTTCAAATTTCAATTTTGTTAACTTAAAATGTAGTAACTTTATGCTATAAAAATTGAGGCAAATTTTGATATAAAAAATGCTACAATTGTTAATATTAGTCACTATAATTCTTGAGGTGAATTTGATAGAAAAATGCTACAATTGTCAATACTAGCCACTAAAATTCTCGAAGTGAATTTTAAGGGTAATATAGTATAGCTATTACCCTAGTTAACTATTAAGCCAATAACTCTTAATTGGTTTTAAACTTACCTATAAGTTAACTATCCTTAATATATGTATATACATGATATTAACCATATTAAGGTATATTAAGTTAACTATAGTAATATATTATTCACTTAATATTGAATCACCTTATAAGTATAGAATATGATTAATTATATGTATATATATAGAATATGATTAATTATATATATATATATATAATTTAGACTAAGAAATGGTAAACTACTTTTCATTCATATTTACTTGATTTATCTAAACCATAAATATTACAAAATTTAAACTATGTATATTTAGAATTTTATCATCGATTAATATAAATGTATGCTAATAAGATCCTCTCACTCCATTAGTAACATAGTCAATATCTATGTGATTGATGTCTCTAAAAAAAGTGAATGGGAACTTGACCAACTCTTTGATGTGAGGGTTATCATATTGATATGGATTCAATGCTTCTCTTTTCTATGTGATTGAAAACCCCTTGGGTGTGATATGGATTCAATGTCTCCCTTTTTCTTTTTCTATATGTTGAAAACCCCTCGGGTGTGTTAGAAGAGACATCATAAATCCAACAATTTGGATTTTAGAATAAAAAATATTTTATAATGAGTTGAGTTCTATTGGTGTAAAGCATTTTAAATTAATGATATTTATACACTTCCATAGACTTTAGCGAACAATTCACTCTGAGTAGGGGTCCATTATCCCACAAATAAGGGACCCCCTTGTGTCATACACCGATTTGGTGTCTGGCTTGGTTGTGACCTTAAAATTAGTTTATTATTATTATTACAATATTTTGGAAGGTGACAAAAAAAATGGCAGTGATGACCACTATCACTCGATGTGAGTTGACTCATCATTGTTATTCAAAATCACACCACTTGAAATAACTCATTGGTAGTCCATAAAGAGGCAAACTTCCACTTTTACTATATGTCTCTAAGTCTTGAGTTGTTAACTTGTTTCCTTACATTCAAGGAAGACAAGCTCTTAACCAATTAGAAGCAATTTAAGGTCTTTACTTCAAAATCTTAGTGACAACCTCAAACAATTAAACAATGAAAAATTTACCTTTATTTAAACAATGAATAGAATTTGGTTACGTCTAAATTTTTTAGTTGGAATGCCTAATATGTTGTTTCCTAGATAATACATCAGTTGGGTAGCTGAATTGTAAGAGTTAGAGAATTGGCTGTGTTTTAAGGCTAATTAGAGTAGATATATCCAAGTTCAAAGCTAAGTTATTAGGTGGTTAAAATTTCTCAAAAGTGAGATAAATACACCAGTCGCAATGAAAGGAGTAGGGAGATTATTCTCTACCACAAAGAATGCCATTTCATTTATTTCTAACAGAATCAATAAAGCTGAGGAGTATGCAAGCAATCACAAGTATTCTATGATGTTAGAACTTAGTCGAAAGGGTTTTTGCCCCTTTATCTTCTCAACCAAGGTAAGCATTTTTTATTTCCAGTTTTTGCTTTTAACGTCCTTTGAGACCTACCTATTTTAGAGGACCTTTCTCAAATAACCAGAATTGAACATTTAATTTAATAAAAAATTGATGGAGGATGTTGGATTTTTTTTCAAAGATCTGGATTCTATGTTTGAACTGCTTGCTCACGGAATTTTCTAGTTTCATTTTAATTTTATGGGAAAAAAGATATCCAGAGAGAATTATAATCATTAATGTCTCTATTTTTATTTCTAATGGATTCTAGGAAGGAGAGTTTAGGAGGAGTATCTTTTGTCTTCTCTGGCTTGTGTTGTGTGTGTCCAGATGATGGATTGGACTTGATTCTTAATAATTTTACCCTCTTCTATATATTTCAAATATGAATGTTAAATTGCCTTTAGGAATGTCTGATATTGAGCATGACTATCTTGAAATTGATGCCAAATGTTGAGCATGATTATTTTGAAATTGAAACCCTTTAATTGGAACTAGAATTAACTTAGAGAGAAATCCTAAAGGATATGCCACTTTATTTTCAATAAGCTTTCAACTAAGGAGGTACCACTGAGACAACATTCACAAGGAAGTGTACCCATAAATCAAACAGAAATCCAAATAATCTTAGTGCAGAGTGAGGGAAGATGGTATCCCATCAACCTTTGACTCATGCTGTGGTGTTAGTCCTATTCACACGAAATCATAGGCATGTCCCAAAAGATGTAACTATTTACGAGACCATGCCTTTGGCCATGATAAACGACCGACAATGGACAAGTTAGAAGTAGCCCAAAGGTACAGTAATCTGTATATAATAATCATTATTTGACAAGATAATAGACTTATTGCCTACATCAATGTAGCACATATGTAGCTTGAAACAACTTAGTGGATGAAAAAACTGTTACTCCTTAACATATTTCACTGACCTCTATTCCTGCTTAATATAACTTGTCAAACTATCCATCGGAACTATCCAAACAACATCTATCATTAATTTTTATAGATGCAATATAGCATAAAATAAGTTTAACCATTTTTTTCTAGGTGCCTGACATTTGTGGCCTAGTTCATTATTATAGATGCAAAAACAGATAGAAAAAATTAACCATTTTTAGAAGGCCTACATTCGTGGCCTAGTTTCACATGTGGAGGGAGTAATAATTAATTTGTGATAAGTCTGTATTGACTTTACTTTCGCTTTTTTAGAACAAGAGAATTTCCGCAAATTAATTATTACTCCCTCCACATTACTGTGAAACTAGGCCATGAATGTAGGCCTCCTAAAGAAGTTAATTTTTTCTATCCATTTTTGCATTTATAATAATGAACTAGGCCACAAATGTCAGGCACCTAGAAATAATAACAGTTTTTTCATCCACTAATTTGTTTCAAGATACATATGTGCTACATTGATGCAGGCAATAAGTCTATTATCTTGTCAAATAATGATTATTATATACAGATTACTGTACCTTCGGGCTACTTCTAACTTGGCCATTGTCGGTCATTTATCATGGACAAAGGCATGGTATCGCAAATAGTTACATCTTTTGGGACATGCCTGTGATTTCATGTGAATAGGACTAACACCACAGCATGAGTCATAGGTTGATGGGATACCATCTTCCCAACCTAAGCAGAACTTTGACCATTTGCAAAAACCTAAAACCCTAAGCCCAAACTAATGACTAGATGCGATTTATATATGTTTATGAATCATAATAATGCCAAGCCCCGATAAAAATTGCCTTCATAAAATAAATTTTCCTCTCTCCATACATGATAAGCCCATATTGAAACATTTAGTCCAGAATCAAATCCTAAACCATAACTTCAGATCTAGAGTTCAGTCTCTCCAAACGGTCCCAATGTAACCATTTGTCACACAAATAAGTACCAATAATATGGTTTGGTGTTAAGTGAATCGTGAAGGAAATATCTCTACACGAAAAGGTAAAAGACAACTTTGAGTTTTACTTGTGTTCTCAAAAAAAGGAGAAGCTCCATCAACACACATGTGTGGCAAGATTGGAAGCTCCCACATGCATGTTGTGCTCTCACAAATACAGAGAGATTGGATACCCACAAGACTAGAAATGCCATAAATAGCACACATTTTAAAATAATACACCAATTACACCAGGTTAATAGGTCATACAACAATCAACCAAACGTGATCTTCAGTTAAATGTGATCGAGAAAAAGGAGCTAGCTAAGCCTATTTCCTTGATCAGCTCTCCATATATCTGACCAAAATATAATGATACAATATAATTATGAGTTGCAGAAGTCATATGAAGCAACTCATTTGCAATTTCTTTGATAACCTGCCAACACCATCCACGCAGCATTGTCAGAAGAAACAATTTCCATCCGGTAGATTGGAAATGATTGGCAATGAGTGCAGTTGCAGGAGCAACAAAGATTCAATTTCATCGATCTAAGTGGGGCGAGACCTTTTCTTCTTGGGACCTGCAAGGAGATTTTGACAATTTTCAATTAAAAAAATCATTCAAGAAAAGAGATAAAACATAAGACTCCAACACTAATAGGGATGAAATATTTGGAATCAAAGAATGAGAAGATGACCAGGCCACCCTCAAATCATTTAAATTTTCTTCTACACAAGTAATTCGCCTTGCAAATCCAAACAACATCTCTGCAACTTAAACCTCTTATTTTGAAAATGTTGTTCTCACCTGCATAATTAAAATCACAAGTAACAATCAAAGCTAATCCATGTTTTTGGGTATCTTATGCAATAACTAGAAATTTGAAAAACTTGGTTGCTTATCAAGAAATCCTTGAAATATAGACAAAACATAAGAGGTTACAACAGTTGTCTTTAGCTTGCTTATATATATATATATATCAATTTAAAGAAAATGAAGGAAGGAACTTGCATATATTAATTTTTTTTACCAGAAATTCAAGTAGCTATCACGCGAAATTGCTTTATAAAGTTGCATGGCCCCCCAAAAAAATTACCGTTTTTAGAAGTAAAATTCCTCAAAACTAATATCCAACTTCTTTGTTTTATTTCTTCCCAGCAATGGTTTATTTCATTGTTTTATTTCTTCCTTCCTTCATAAAAGGTCTTGATAGATAATTTACCTCTCCTTTAGTTGCAGGTTATACTGGAGGTTTATCAAGTTTCTTTTCATGTTAAGAGATTCCACGGGTTTATGCATTCCGGTAACCAACAAGACTCCAAGTTGTTTTCTTCCTGTGGTGAATGGTTAGATATCGATGCAAGGAGGGTGTCAATACTCTCAACTTTGTATTCCTATCACCACACCTATGGTGAGGTTAATTCTTTGTGTAAGGTGCGAGCATAGGGCTCAACCCATTTTGAGTGTCTTTGTTGTGCTAATCAACTGTTGTAAGCTTGAACATATAGTAAATTGAATGGAATTTTATGCCCAATGGGCGAAGACACTTAGCGATCTGCAACATTTGCCTGTTTCCTTCTGCAAATTCCTTCTTAGTTTTGAAGTCGACCGATTCACCTTATGAAGGCCGATTTTGTCTTAATTGTAGTATGATACTTGTTGAATCAGTTCTAGAAAGATTTTAAAAGAATTAATCCAGCTTTAAATATTTACTCTAGATGTATCGATTCCGTGAGGCCCAAACCCTTGAAAATGATAAAATCAATAATTTCACATTACCCCGTGATTGGTCTGTAGGTTACTTACTTCCGCTTCAACAACTTGTTATTTTTGTTTTATTTCCCTAGTTGGGCATGGGATTCAATCAGGAATCTGTAAATTAAGAATTTAACTCTTGTCAAGAGTCCCAATCCGTTCAGGTCTCGGTGAAAGCTAATTTTATTTATCATGTAACTCTATAGATATAGTATTAAACAAAGAGCAATACCCATGACCTTCCAAGGGTTTTCATTTTGTATAATTTTTGTTTGAGAGCAAACGCTCTACCCATCAGGGTTTATAATAGCATCTCTATTTAAGAAATGAGAATAATTTGGGTATTTATTTTTCTAAAGATGTATTCCCCATTTTTTAGTAAATCAAGGATAATTTATACATGTTCAGCCTCATCGGCCTACAACTATGTGGATGCACTTAATTCTGCAAATATTTAATTTCATTTATTTAGTTCTTAAACAACCATTAAGGTTGATAACCAGCAATTTCCTTAACATAAAACGAAAGGAATGCATCTGCATGATGATTATTAATTGAGATCTTAAACACGAAAATATTTCTCCATTAACAACAACAACAAGTTACGTCAACATCAACTATTATGTTTGATGATATTTATGTCTTCTTTCCAACTATTATGTTTGATGATATTTATGTGCACATATCAAAAAATCTAGTAAGCAAATGAATGAATTTATTGAATTTCTCTATTTTAAACATTTGATGGATTACAAAATGTATCAAAAAATATAGTAAATTTCTGTCAAAGAATGGATTCTAGCCAACCAATGTTCCAGATGTAAAGAATTCATCTCATGTTGTTTTTTTCCCAATCAATGACAACCCTAGAATCCCTTAATCGTGACAATGCCTCTCTTTTTCTGGCAAACCACAGAAGTCTTCTTAATTTATATTTTATAATATTTTAAAAAATTATATAAGCTCAATCATGATAAATTTATCTCCTATCAATGTATAAATTATTTTCCATTAATTTAGAAATTTAGAAATTAAATCTCTATTAAATAATGTATATTTATAAATATGTTTACGATTTAAATTTATGAATAAACATAATATTATTTAAAACTGATGAAATAGAAGATACATATTATCTTAGATCTAAAATCAAGAGGAAGATAAAATTAAGCTGTGTATAGATTAAGATGTAAATGAGCAAGTAAATTTCATAAAAGAAAATAGTTTATTATTTTTTTTTTAAGTTTAGCTTTACAAGAAAATATAATTTATTATTTTTTAAGATTCCATTCTCTTTAATGATCCAAAATTTACAAATATTTAAAAGAGTAAAAACTAATTAAATTCATCCATACAGTAAGACTATATATTTTGTTGTAAAACAAATTTCAATTATGTTCATGCAAATTATTCTTTTAAATTTAAATTATGGTCATGCAAATTATTCTTTTAAAGCTAACCCATTTTGATTGATTTTCGATGTCTCAGTTATTGACTGGACAACCACTAAAAATATCTGGAACTATGGCCTTTTCTTTTTCATTAAATAAGCTTGAAGGTATCATCATAAAATTCTTCATGCCTCGATACTTTACATGTGTAATCGGCGGATTTGTGTGGAATTTTCTTCCATAAGACATATCAAACACAACTTGGCAATGCTAGTTAAGGATACCTTTTTCAGATAAGAGAAATGGTTAGTAATAATAACATCACCAAAAGAAGATCGTCCTTTCATAGTGATCACATCAACATTCATCCAAATAAATGCAAATTTTTGAGTATGAAAGGTGAACATCAAGAGTTTCAAGTAAGTTACAGGACTGAATCATACATTCTAATTTGCGTTCTTCAATCCCACATGCCTGCATAAAGAAAGGTGCAATATGATACAAACAAATAACAGAACTTAACCGCAATAATTCAAAATGCTCTTCACAGTGACAAGATAGGAAGTTATTGTATCAAACTATATTTTTGGCAAAAAATCACATACTTGAAGCAACATGCTTGTCAAGTGAGGGCAATCTAATTGGAGTATCTCCAAAGTAGTGCAATTGCCGAAGCAAAAATTCATTGATGAGCCATTGTTTTGTCTCACAAAAATGAAACCAGTCCAAGAATAATTGAAAATTAAGTAAATCTAAGGTTAGAATATCAGTAAAACTCACCTTAAATTCAATGTTGCTAGATTGAAATAGGCCAAATTCAATTCCTGGATATGGGTAGAAAGAGACAAGTTCAAAGAAGATAGGCTCATACAATCAGCTGAATCAAGAATTACAACCTTTTTAATGCTAGCATAGCCCACACAATTAAGATGTTGAAATAATTGATTTGGGATCCCTTCCAAGTTGATCTGATCATCCATCAAATCAATATGTGGTTTCAAATCACTGTAAGAATTGCTAGACTCAAATAACCAATCAACGTCGTGCAGATTAACACATTCATTCAAACTCAAATGGGTGAGATGTGGACACAATACTAAAAGTTCTTCAATTGGAGATGACCTTTTATCTTTAGGTCATAGCTTGCATATCGTTCTTTTTCTAATAAGGGAGATTGTTTGTTTTTACCTACAAATAAAGATGCTTATTTCAATTGAATATCAAAGGTTGTTGCATGTCAGATATTGATTGTCCACAACTACACTCACTTGATGCCTCTTTTTGTAGGTTAATTCAAAATTTGTTTTTTGTCATGCTAACCACATATATTAGACTTTTTTTAATAAGGAAGCCTGTATTTATTACTTAATGATGATTTCTTGGCTGCTGCAACTGCTGATAAGCATTTTAAGCACGCTCATCCAATATCTATTTCAGCATTTTCATTGGTAAAGAATAAGAGACAGATCTTGTAAAATCGGAGCTGGTAATAATATAAATGATATGTGCACTCTAAGATTGATTCTCAGACTAAATATATAATTATGTTTTCCATTATGACCTCAAGACCATACAGGGTATTATGTTCTTCTCTGCACCCAATTCCAAATACCTTTGAGTCATTGATATCTTGTTGCAGCCATGGTAGGCAACAACTAGTTACAAATCAACTGGTAGGAAGTATTTGGGCATGAATTTCACTAGCACAATGTCCATTGGTCAAATGAAGAAGATGCACATGCTCAAAATGGAAAGCGGGGGTCAATGCCATCTCAAGAGGATTGAGCATACAAGGCTTCATTAGTGAAAATTTCATGAGAAATAATTCTGGATGAAAAAAATCACTTAAATCGCAGAAATTTATTCACTTGTAGACCAAAACCGAAATGCCAAAGATTATTTGTTGCATTGGAAATGAAGAGAAAATGTATTGGATAGTATTAGTTTTTTACTTTTTAATTTTGGGAAAATGCATCTTATATTTCATCATTGAACAATAAAGAAAACATCAAGAATCACACATTATGTAGCGTGACTATGCATGTTACCCAGAGATCCAAAAACCTTACATTCAACCAACTATTACAGAAAACAAAATCAAGAGCAATATGTACTGTAAAGCAAGATGAGAAGAGGTGAATGGATCATTGGAGGACTTCGGTACTTTCATTCCTATTTCAGCCGCTCTCACATTGGTGAATGGACTTGATTTGGGTACCACATTGATATTCTCAGGGTCTACAACATCATCAACATAGGTCTGGTTTTTGGGGTTCCCATGCCGGTCTAGCCCATTAAGGCCATTGCTATAGTGGCAATCAGTGAAGAAAAGCATCTGACCATTGCAGAGATAATTTCAGGAGGGATTTGCACTGTAGGAACTCTGTTAGGCTCGGGAATAACAACATGACTACGTAAATGAGAAAATCATTGCCAAGAATTTGATTCACCAGCAATCTGAGATGTCTGATTATAACTTATGAGTCAGGATTATATTAAAAACTCAAATAGGGATTCAAATGAACAATGCTGCCCCTAAAAGAATAAACCTTTGAAAAGAACCCACAAACTTACCAGGAAATCGGAGCACAAGCTAAGTAGTGTGAAGTCAACAGCTAAACTCTGGAGTCTGGATCAAAATATGGACAATGGGTTCTGGGCGATTCTCCTCAATGATGGGTGATTTCCCTCTGTCAATCTCCTCAACCGATCAATTGAGTCGCTGAGCCACAACCTCACTATTTCCTTCTATCCATCAATCTCCTTCATGATTTTGTCAATCTTTAGCCACTGCAAACCGGTTGTTCAAACATTCGAGGCTTATGAAGGCATTTGACATTCTTGTAAAGCAAAATGACCACTGCACCAACCACTTATGGAGGTGTATGAAATCCTATGGTGGAAATGTACCAACTCAAATTAGGTTTACGTCATTTCTTAATTTCCTGTTTTATTTTTTTTCCCGTCTTTATGTTTCTTAATAAGAAATGGATCAAAAACAAGGAAAACCAAAACATTTTCTAGAAATGGAATGGTGGAAAGGAGAAATAGTATAATTTTTTCGAGAGGCAGTCATAAGAAACGATCCATTTCTTGAGAAACAGTTTCATTGCTCCAAAAACAAAAAATGGCATTTTTTTGTTCCATCCCATTTCTAATCTGTTTTTTCTGCCAGAACATGAGCTCTTGTTCTGTTTCTGGTAACAAAGCTCTCTACGTTCCAATGTATGTGGATGGGTATCTTGAACTCCATGTTCTTATGTCAAATCAAAACATGAAAAGAGGCCAACAGGGCTCTGGTTCATAGGTGAGGTTGGTTGACTATTACACCATTCACCAGAGTTCCATTCTTGCTATGGTATGCCTCACTCCATTGGCATATAAAAAATCCTCTAGTAAGACCACGCAAAAATAGATTTCTAGCTGCAAACATCCTTTGGAGCTCTAAACCAGTGGCAAAATAGTTTCCCTTTGTAGCTCTAAAACAGTGGCAAAATTTGAACTGGAAAAATAGTTTCCCAAGCCCAAATAGATTTCTAGCTACAAACATCCTTTGGAACTCTAAACTAGTGGAAAAATAGTTTCCCACACTATATCTAATTCCGACACCTCTGTAAATGATTCAGATACGTCCCAACTATAGCTAATTCCGACACCTCTGTAAATGCTTCAGATACGTCCCAAAAGGAGAATCTTGTTGAGGGTTCGAAACCCACCAACACATCCCTGTAAATGCTTCAGATACATCCCAACTATAGCTAATTCCGACACCTCTATAAATGCTTCATATACATCCCAAAAGGAGAATCCTATTGAGGGTTCGAAACCCACAGCATAGTCCCTGCCTTCAAAATATTGAAAATTGAATAATAAACAATTTATTTTGGAAAAGAAAAAGCTTTGAAGATAATACTTTAGATGAACATCCCATTTGTTGGTCACATTTCAAGCCACCCAATGTGATTTTTTAAGATAGTACTAGTTTTTGAAATATCATTGATTGATTTTTACTGTAATTTAAAAGGATGTCACAAGCATGAGTGATAAAGGGTTTTGTTCCATGTATTTTTTTATTCAAATGGTTGATGAGTTGCCTAAGACCATCATTATATACCACTATGAATTGATTTGTAATTTCTAAAGATCCACAGTTATATGTCTCTAGTCAAGTGAGCCTAATACAAGGAAGTTTCTTGCCCCATTATTGGAAAGGCTATGCAACATCCACATATAGAGGGTATCACGTGAATAATTAGATGATAAAATAAAAATAAATGCTTCATAAATACCAACTAGCATATCCTTACTTGGGAATGGACAACTCCAAAAAAAAAAAAAAAAATCAGTAGACACTAATGTTTTATTAACACTATGAGCAAAGAATAATAGCATGCTTGATCATGTTTTAACATGCAACTTTTGAAGATAAGTTAATTATCAATAGAGAACAAAACACAAAAAGAAGATAAGTGAAGAGAATAACTTATATCTATATCTATATCTATATATTGTTTTTTTTAAATATTTCACTAAATCAAATTTGATTTAGTATTATTTATTTTATAAATATTTCATATTTAAATGATTTTTTTTAAATTAAAATTTTATAAATAACTCAATGAAAAGAATTTATTCTAATTATTAAAAGTTTTTTAATTTTTTTAAAAACATTTTCAATTGCTAAAAAATTTAAAACATATTTTTTAAAATGAAATTATAATAAGTAAATAAAATTGAAAATACAAAACAATGAGAAAAAGAAAAAACCTTAACACCCATATTGCTCATTACAAGTAACTTTTATAAATAAATAATTATTTGTATACAAAATTAAATAGTGTTTCTATGACTTATTCAATACAAAGATTACAAGAATCTGTATATCCTCGGAATCAATTTTCATGTAGAAAAATTTTCAAATATATATATTATTATTAGTTACTATGTTACTTAAAAATAATTGAATATAGATTTTTTCTATGCAGACAAATCCTTCATAGAATACAAAGATGAAATTGAATTATTCCTTCATGTCCATCAATTGGGCATGATGTGGAACCTGTATCATCAATTTGCTAGGCATAATGTGGAATGTGTATTAGTTGCACTAAAGAAATTCTATCGCAAAACCTTTTTACCTCACTACCAACATAATAAGTAGGGATATAACTGAAGTAAGGCTATAACTATGGAAACTTACATCATTTCCATCCATGTATGATCAGAGGATTAGAACATGCTGGTGAATCAAAATGCACGCCATTAGTTCATCTAATTGAATGAATTTACTAAATGATATCCTATCATCTGCCTGGCCAAATTTATATACACTATCATATGCTATAAAGGGCGAACAGAGTTAAATAGTTTAATCAGTTACAGCCTTTAAGGAGGAAATAGATTGGACGACTGGTTTGTGTCAGTCCAAAGTTGCAAATCTAAAGAATATATTGTGTGCCCAACCGATATAATTGTCTTTTCGAAAGTTGTGTGTCGATGAAAATATTCTCTGCCGTCTAACATTATTTTAATGGTAAGGATTCAAATTTTTTTACAATGTTCAGCACTATCACAACTAATATTTGTTACTCACCGATATGGATATAAATGTAGATCTCTCCTGCACTTTGCAATGCTATCCTGAGTATCTGCAATCAAAATCCTCTGGAAGGAATTAAGCTAAGCTGTGAGGGATATAATATTATGAGAAATATTATTGCTCCTCATAATACTCATTCCTTATTTTTTTTTCTTGTAGTCTGATAAACCAAAATTGATCTAAATGGACATTATCTATCACCCTCATCCTGATAATACCTCCTTATAATTAATTTTTTATTTTAATTTTACAAAGAGTTATCTTGTCCAATGCACCAAGAGCATTATGTCATAACTTGGCTTCAAAAATGCATGATTTAAAAAATCCAATACTCTAGAGAGTTTGAAGGTCATCCTACAAGATTTTAACCTTAAAAAACTCTTGAAAGCAAACTTAAAGTTTAAGGATCAAATCCCAAGTCCCTAAGTGAGATTTGTGAGAGGAACTGAGGCTGGGCATTTTTATCTTTGGTTATCTGTTGCCACAACACTCCTCTGGGATCAGAGACGCCATGTTTCTAAGCTTCAATATCTACAAGGAGATCTTCATTCGCCAATAAACTCCAGCAGGCCGCTTCCCACCCCACTTTATCCTCTACCAATACCTCGTCCCGGTCTCTGCTATATTTTATACGTACAGTTGTGTTTTCATCCAACCCAAACGCCCGACAGATATATTTTGTAAATCCTAAATAGTAAAACTCCAAAATGACATATGATGAGCAAGGATTTATATCTAGCGAAAAACTTACCAAGAGAGTTTTTCCACTCATTGCGGTGCAAAATATATCATGGTGCAACCAAATCTGAAATGCAGTCTTCGATTGTGTAACCGTAATAAACTATGAAATTAGGAAAACATAGCAAGCTACAAATTTATCCAAAACCCTTGGCCACTAGCGACCTTTGTAGTAATCTGAACTCTAATGAGGTATAACTCGACCTTCAAATACTAATTTAAAGAACTAACCCTTCAACTATTAAAAGAACTCACCTTTGAACTTTCTTTTGAACTCACACTTCCTCTTGAACTTTCCCTTTAATCTTTTATTTTCATTATATAATTGTTTAATTTGAATTTCAAATGACTACCATAAAAGAAATTTGGGCAATACACTTGTCTTATCATTGTGAAATCTAAGAAAAACATAGGTGCTAATCTACCTCAAATTCTAAGATATAAATGCCTATAGGTGTAGCTATCAATTCGATACCATAGAGTTATTCTTTTATATATATTTTTTTTAATTGTTCAACTACAAGTTATCCATGCCTAGTTGCATGTTATCATCCAGCTTCTTCCATTTATCTGCCATGAACTACCCGAGTTATCCATTCATCCATGTATCAACTACTAGTTATGTTTTATATTTTTTTGTAATTGTTTAGCTACAAGTTATCCATGCCTAGCTACATGTTATCACCCAACATATTTCACTTATTTGACATGAACAACCCGAGTTATCCATGGATCCATGCATCACCTACGAGTTATTTTTTATATTTTTTTTTTATAATTGTTTAGGTACCAGTTATCCAGGCCTAGCTACATGTTATTATATAGCTTCTTTCACTTATTTGGAATTAGTTGACCGAGTTATCCTTGCATCCATGCATTAGCTACCCGTTATTTTTTATATTTCTTTTTTTATAATTGTTTATTTCGAATTTTGGACGACACCATAGAATCAATCTAGATAGTACACTTGTCCCATCCTCTCGCAATCTAGGAAAAGCATATATGGTAATCCAGTCCAAAATTATAAGATATAAACGCCTATCAATGTAACTAGACTAAAACCCAAATGTCTTACAACATACCAAAATACACAAAATTATGTTTAGAAATTTTAGAGTTTTTAAGTTAACAAACTGAGAATTTAATACGAAATGGTGGTGTGTGATTTTTCTTTTACTGCAATGATGTGAAATGATGAAAGTAGGGCTTACCATGCTAATTTGTCTAAAGTACAATGTTTCAATAGATGAGATAACTTGATAAGTGTATTGTGTTGCGTCATATAGTTAGATGAGTCACATTTATAGTGATCTAAGCTCTATACTTTTCTTTAGTTTCTAATATTATGACAAACACAAATTATAATTTTTTATTCATTTATACAGTATAATACAAAAACAAGATACCATTTTCATGGATTTTACTCTCTTACAGTTATTCACTGTGTGCTTGTATCGGTTTGTATATGGGTGCAAGTTTTTTTTTTGCTATCTTTCTTTTGTTTTCACTAAGTTTAAGAAAAAAAGGTGAATTGTTGGACATTTTCCCTAATTTGTTTGCACACTGTTTGTAGGAATTGATACAAAATGGGCAAGAAAGGGAAATGGCAGGCTATCATGGAACTTCAGATGCAAGACCCCAAAAATATGATCATTTTTTCTGCTAAAGATCTTGTTTGGCCTGAAATATACGGAACAAATGGAAACATTGATTGGGTCGCCAAAATCCCATCACATAGAGTTTCTGACTTTATAGAGTTTCTGACTTTATTACTTTATGTGGAAATATGGGTTTTGATGAGAATTGAATTGTTATATTACAGACACGAGAGATTTTCCTAGGGGTATTCCTTTAATGGAACATGCGTGGTTGGTTGGCAACACAACAATTGGAGATTTGCAAGGTTTGACATATGCTGTATTTTCATATACTATTCCCAATAGGTTGTTATCTTTTTTCTTTCTATTTCACTTTATTAGTGTATTGTATGTTGTTAATATATTGATTTTGTGATGAATATCTATATGCTAGATGATTCTATAACAAGGGGAGAAGCATCATCTTCTGAAACACAAAACCCCCCATAGGAGCGATTTAAAATCTAGTGCATATATTACTTAGCAGTTGCTAGAATCAAGAACCATAAACAACATTATGTTCATCAATTTTATGACAAGGGAACATATTTGAAAGACGTGCAATGTTATAGTTTACAATGAACATCAAAATGTTGTAGTAAATGTTGATTGTTAAATATTAAAATTGATGCTCTTTTTCCTTTTTATTATACAATATAGTCTTTGTGAGTTTATGAACAAATTCATAGTTGTAATATAGTCTCATATTTTCTGTATTAAACTTGTAAACTTCAATAGTTCTAAGACTTAAGAATGTTTTATAGCTACTTAAGAAGTTGTAAACTGAGAATGAAGAGCCTACACTAGAAGTAAATATATTTCCAACATGCATATCAAATATCAAGTCACAATGTATGTGATTGTATTTACAACCAACAACATATGTGGGTTCATATCTTAGTGATTTTGAGAGGAATATTCTTGAAGATGATACCATGCAACCCAAGAATCATTGCTGAAAATGTTGGTGAAGATGTTGGAAATATTTTTGGTAAGGGATGAGATCTATTTGGGTCCTATGCTAAATCTTCATGTGCTATTCTATTTGTCACATTGATTTCATCATTTGGAACTCGTCATCATTTTACTATCATGTGATACCCTAAGTATGAATTTGTGTCTACTATTTAAAGCACAAGTCTATGAAGTTATATATAAAGTGCTTGCTTTGTGGCATGATGATCCTCGTGCATTCTAGTTCACAAAGATGGATTTAAATTTAAATACACATGACAACATTATTAAGAAAGACAAATTTAAATTTCATTCAATGCTGTAAAAATGAGTTATATCACATCTTACAAGAAATTTGAGTAATATACCGCTAGGGTAAAAAAGACAAGTTATCAAATGCCCTAATTACTCCTAAACAATGATGATGGAGAAACTTCATTGCATCTAAAATGACTTTCCCTCTACTTCCATAATTTATAATCATTTACAATTTGAGAAAGAATTGAGTAATTCATGCAACAATTCATTAAGTTATGAAACCATGATTATTTCACATGAATTTTAGTTGATTGATCTATTGTTTGACTATAAACATAACTCTATAGAATAGAGAAAATCGTATTCTTAACAATAACTGCCTAGTTCAACTGAATGCATTGGAATTTGTGATTCTCTCTTCCATGTTATAAACTTGTTATTATACACAAGAGTTGCACATGTAGCCATAATCAGTGACAAATATATGACAAAATACACAAAGCACCCTCCTTTCACATATTTCATGTTCAAATATATTTAAAGTAAGCATATTCACATATTTGCCTCTCCTTTTCACTATTTTGAGAGATTAGCACAAAGAAATCAACACTACCATTCTTTGTCATTCTTAAAGATCAAATAAGGTGCTCGCATATGTTTGTACCTTTCTCAATAACAAACAAATTCAAGTGCTCTATGCCCCTTTGTCTTTTTTTGCTCAAAAAGACCAGGGTGAAAAATATCCCATGAATCAAGCACAATTTAATTTCCTTTAAAATATCATCAAATGGGACCATTTAATTTGAATTATTATAAACATAGATAAACTCGTAATTTTATGTTGTAAAAATAATTCAAATGGAAACTACCTTTAGGGATCACGTTTTGAAATGCTACATGAAATACAAGGTCAATATCCCCATATTGAACCAAACAAGGACTCTAGATGAAATAAGGTGGGACATGATCAAAATATTTCAGAAACCTAAGTTAGAGAAATAGCGCATGTCAAAGATAAGGGATATTAAGCAGGAAGTTGGAGAATCTATCTAAAATTATGACCAAAGGTTCAACAACTTGTTAGGTAAGTTGGATATCAATATACAAGATGTCTAGCATAACGAGTGGTTTATTATTGGATGTCTGTCTGACATCTTCATTCCTCTTATATAATAAAAGATCAAATTACAGGAAAAGGCACAAGAAATATAAATAAGTTTGGAGTCCACACTAGGAGGATTGGCCAAGAACTCATTAGGTTTGGTACAGGTGCAAAACCAACTACCCACCTTAACCAACCAACTACAAGAGATATCAAAATGAAAAGTAGTTTGTGAGTAGGAGTGGTGTACTTTACATACGACAAGGGGATCTCATAGAAATGTGTGTCCACTTCTCGGAAACTACACTTTTCTATGTTCCGACTTCTTGGAAACTACACTACCATGACAGGTGCACCAAACACATTTCCCTCTAATAGAGCCTCTAATTAGTGTGAAGTTTGTAGGGATTGGGGACATGAGCCTACTCAATGTTCTATGTCGCAAAAATACTAGACTTCCAGTAAGACACCCTTTTGTGAGTTTTGTAAGTACTGTTAAGATTTAATATGCTAAGACAAAAAATATCAACATTACATTCCATTTCACAACAATAGCATATACAGGATCACTGAAAGAACAACAAGCACAGCATAAACACAAGATACACAGATTTATCCTAGGAAACCCTCATGGGGAAGAAAACCCAGCAAAGCTTCCTCAATATAGATGACCAGCAAATACAAAGATATAATCCCCAACCATGAGCTCTTTCTCCTCCACAGCAGATATCTCTCTCACTTATGCGCTATTCACAAGTGAGTGCAATGTGTGTTAAATGAGGAACATGTTAGGTGAGTTATATGTCGCAATAATTACGTTGCAGTGCGGTTGCCCAACTATTTACTTGTCAATCCGGGGTACGTAAACTGACGAAGCACGTGCACTGTTTGTGCAGGACTGAAGTAGAACTAATCTAACTTAATCTAATTTGCTGAAATCATATTAATCTAGGAAGCATGGAAACACTAACTAAGAAAGCATTGAAATTGCGTAAGAGAAATACAACATGTGAAGAGTTAACAACAATAACATAAGTGAGCTCACATCTATAAATCCATAATCAAATGGCAAACATGAAAGCATAACAATGGAAGCTTAAATCACATTAAGAATCTCAAATCAAAGATTAATCTAACAAGTACAAAATCCAATCCAATCCAACTTCATTACAATCCTCTTACAAGCTTAATCTAACCTAATTCCAACCTAATGGAATGGAGAAGGAGCACTCTCCTTTATACATGAGAGTCCTTTAAGAAAAAGATAAGAATGAATTAATTACAGATCCATTATTCTCTCAACTACTCTCAACCACTTTCCTATTATTACAAGATATTGTGCCTTCAAATCCTCCACATATCTCTCATGAATCCTAGATAAGATATGCCAACCAAATCTTCCATGATCTTCTCCTTAAGAATAGGCTTGAATAACTATCTCCTTTGGAATGGTGTAAGAGATAATTGAGAAGTCTCTTTGAATTAATCATTCACATATTCCTACACATTACAAAGCTCACACATAATTTGAGATATATATGAAAACATGTATATTTTCTAATATTTAATCATAAATTTACTCTTAATACTAAAATGAATAAAGTGGAAAATAATAATGTGAAACCCAAATGTATTTATGCAAATGATATGATGAAGGTTTAATAGGGCAATGAAATGTAAGGAATAGTGAAGGGAAAGGTGGATGAAAATACG